>JAGTTH010005359.1:0-69013 GCA_022606485.1 Agraylea sexmaculata
TATATATATATTTCATATATTTTAATTTGTATTTCTTATAAAAAAAATATGTTTGGAATCAATAAATGCCTTGATTATGCGTTAAAATATAAAAAATAATGAAATAAATTCAACTATTTTCATACAAAATTTGATCATTTTCAATTTAAAATAATGCTCTTAAAAATTGCACTATTATTTTTTTATAACTCTATTTTGATTTCAAACATTAAAATATAAGGGTTGGACTTTTTTGGAAGTAAAAATTCCTCTTTATCCTCCTCCTTCGTATATATTAATTAAATAATTACACATTGTGTTTTGGCCAATTATTAAGTAAATATAGAATATTTTAATTAGTGAAAAATTGCATTTAAACCGTATATATTTTCAATGATTAGAAACTACTAGTATATATTTTTATTGTTCAAACGTTATTCTTCTGATTAAGTTTCCTGTGGAGGAAAACCAGCATGTCTTCGGTTTTTGAAGTTTTCCAATGCAATGCAAAGTCTTTTGGGTTATTTTTCAGTCTAAAAGTCCGAAACTAAATGCAAACAGCTAAATTTGAAAGTTGGCTCGTCCTGAAACTCATGTTAAATCCGAAACACGGAAAACCTTCTAATTGAGACACTCATCGTAGACATTCCCAATTTAAACTTTCAGATTTATAATTAATACACAAACACAAGGAAATGAGTATTTTAGCCTTTTTATTTATATGCACAATATAATACAAAAGGCAAAATATATTTCGTTTGCTGCCATAAATATGAACCGGATTTAGTTTATAAGTTTCCGAAACACGTAGCCGGACATTCCACTACATTTCTGTACAACATTAAATATATACATACATATATAAAAAACACATATTGAATTTAATAATAATATATTTTTTTAAATATAAATATGATAATGGTGTGTAAAATAGATATGACAAATAAAAAAAATATTATTTTTACCCACATTATGTATGAAGTTTGCTCTAATTTCATACGAACTATATGTTTCAGTAATAAAATATTTTTGCATTTTTTGAGCTAATGCATAATTTTGATAGGCGTTGAGAATTTTACTGTAAACGATTGTGATTGGTGATGTTGTAATATCATAATATTATATTATTACTAAATAATATGACCTCTTTACATATCCAAAGCTTGATATTTGCTCTTCAAACATAAGAAACAGATTTATTTTAAAAAATTTCAAGAATCCCATGCAGTGCTTCAATACTAAAACACAAATTTTTGTACACTTTACAACATGTCTTCAATTCAACATTAATTTTATATTCAACAACATTATTTTTATATATAATTTGTTCGAGTTCTGTGCAGTGCTCTAATAATATTTGAATTTGTGCACATATTTTAACCAAATGTAAATCTCCGGACACGCTTAGAGGCAATTCAAGCTAGCGCGAATGGTTGTGATTGGTTATTATATATATTTTTTTACAATACTTTAGGTGAGACAATTAAATTGATACGACAATTAAGTAAACAGGGTTGCCATACGATGTTAACATAATATATTCACTCATTAATATAAAACAGAATATTCTCAAACTGTCATTATAAATTATTTTATTAATAATTCATTAATTTCAATATGATTTTTTTGTGTTAGTGTTGGCATTATATTAAAATATTTGATAAATTTAAAGATATGCTGTGTGTACGCATCCATTTTATTCAAGAGTAATACACAAAATTATCCCACAAGCCAGTATATATTTTTAATTATTAAATTTTAATAAAAAAAACTACTCAAGGGTGGAACGAATGAATGCAATATTCATCATAAAGTTAATATCAATTTGACAGTCGAATGGATTTAAGACAAAGGAGGCTATTTTTACAGCCACCGGAAAAATAAAACGATGCAACCGAACCACACAATATAATAAAATACCTGAACAACATAAAAAATATACCATTTTGAAACGGTTCAGATATTATAACATTCAATTTATATGCAAATACGGGCAGCACCCAAAGCCATTTGGCTATTTCGACTCTCTTTTGCTCTTCGCCGACCACTTTGATTCAAATCTAAATACTCCAATCAATATATTATATTTATCCTATTAAAGATTGTACTATTTGTTTTAATAATACGTTGTATTTTTTACATATTTACGTTTCTTTTATCTTGTATCTTTTATGTTTTTTATGTTCTTCTATAATTCTGACAAATGTCCATCATTGCCGAAACGCATTAGGTTTTTCCTGTATTGGCAAGATGATGATGGTTCATGCTTTACCATTATGATTGATTGTATAAATATAAATTAAATAAATTATTAAAAATTAAATATTTCCCAATGATTTATAGTCAACACAAGTACAATTTGTGTTTTTTTTAAATACTGATGCTCGCAATAATAATAATGTAAGGAACCGACACCAAATTATCACGGCCTTTAATATATACATATGTGTATAATATTAGACGGCCGCATAAGTGGATGTATACATATTAAGATGACGGACCAAGCAGATGTGCTTAACAAAGGTAAGACTAATTGTCTCACAAATTGTCTTGTTGTCCGGTATTCTTATCGGTAATAACGAATGTACAAAAGCGATACCACCGATATATTAGCAGGTCATACAACTGGATGTATAGATATATAGATGGCGGACCAAGCAGATGAGTTTGACAGAGGTAAGACTAGTCGTCTTGTTTTCTGGGATTCTTATCGGTGGTAACGAATGAATCTAAGCGATACCACCGATATATTAGCAGGCCATACAGCTAGATGTATAGATATTAAGATGGCGGACCAAGCAGAGGAAACAATCAGACTCATCTGCTTGATCCGCCATCTTGATACATCCAGTTATCTGGCATTCTTATCGGCGGTAACGAATAAACTTGATCGATACCACCGGCATATAAGCAGGTTATACAACTGGATATGTACAATCAAGATGGTGTACCAAGCAGATGATTTTGACAGAAGCAACACTCAAACTCGTCTGCTTATAATATGCGGCTCTTAATAGTTATACATTCAGTTGTCTGGCATTCTTATCGTCGTTAACGAATAAACTTAATCGACACCACCGGCATATAAGCAGGTTATACAACTGGATATGTACAATCAAGATGGTGTACCAAGCAGATGATTTTGACAGAAGCAACACTCAAACTCGTCTGCTTATAATATGCGGCTCTTAATAGTTATACATTCAGTTGTCTGGCATTCTTATCGTGGTTAACGAATAAACTTAATCGACACCACCGGCATATAAGCAGGTTATACAACTGAATATGTACAATCAAGATGGTGTACCAAGCAGATGATTTTGACAGAAGCAACACTCAAACTCGTCTGCTTATAATATGCGGCTCTTAATAGTTATACATTCAGTTGTCTGGCATTCTTATCGTCGTTAACGAATAAACTTAATCGACACCACCGGCATATAAGCAGGTTATACAACTGAATATGTACAATCAAGATGGTGGACCTAGCAGATGAGTTTGACTAAGACAACACTTTAATCAGGGTGATTAAGAGTGTTTAAAAAACAGTAATGAAAAACGATAACTCAAACGAACTGACATTTAGCTTGCTTAAACAATTAATGTTGTCTCACCCAGACTCGTCTACATGGTCCGCCATCTTGATATTTATACATCCAGTTATATGCCCTGCTTGTATATCGGTGGTATCATCTAAGGCGATTATTTTTATTAATAAATGTATTAATTGGTTTGTCGAATTTAATATAATATAACAAGTTCAATAGTTTTCATTTAAAAATATCCCGTTTCTGTGACTCACAGTCTTTGAAATTAGAATGCCACATTTTTATTGATAAATTGCCAATGACAAATGAATGGTTGTAGCTCAAATTGCAAGTCATATAACCGTATTTGAAAATTTCTCTCTTAGATTAATCCGATGCTCTGCGCCGTCTTCTTAGACTTGGAAACAAATTGGATTTGACTATCAGACATGTATATGAAGTGATTCTGCATATAAAATTTAGTCGAACACTTTCTACATTATTTTACATGATTATTGACAAATAAATAAACAAAGAAGGATACAATTAATAAAAAATAAGCAGACTTTTCATTTACACGTTGAGATGTTTGCCTATATTTAGGCGCATTTTATGAACCATTTTTTTAATGAGATATTTTTGCAGCTTATTTAATTTGACACATTTCTCCTTAATATATCTTTTTAAATATTTGATCAGAATATGCAATATTTTGAAGTGTTTCTCTTAAGTATTGTTTTTTTGATAGTCTAAAACATCATTTTTTGTTATTGTGAGTAAGTTATCGACTTTTTTATCACCAAACACGTTGTAAAATAGACTTAATGTGTAAAATTAAATCAGCTGCAAAAAAAATACGCGTTATCATTGTTTAAAGTTCATATGACGCGCCTTAATATAGGCAAACATAACAACATGTAAATTAAAATTCTGCTTATTTTTTTATTTATCCTCCTTTATTTATTTGTAATTTTTTTTAAATGCTCTCGAAAATTAACAATTTCAATATATTTGGAACAATAACAACGTCTTATTGTTCTTAGGTCTTTATTTCCGAGTAATCTCTCTCTTCCTCACAATTCCTTTGTCGAAAGCGTCGCTCAATTCAATAAAGAAATACTAGAAACACAATTGGAAGAATCCACCTCGAAAATAAATAAAAATAAAAACCAATTTATTGTGTGTGTTTCGTTCGGGAAAAATTCGACTTCCTTTTCGGTCACATCGGAAATTGCGAAGCTTCTGTACGCCTAACAAGTTTTCAAGTAATGCTTTCGTCGAACTTTTAAAGAAACCTACTCGGAAAAAAAGTCCGATTCTTTTCCAGAATTTCCCCCGCCTCGTGTATTTAAATACTGATTTCGAACGTTACAAATATACTGTCAACAATATTTTTTTCAACACGTTAAATGCGACTTTTATATATAAAAGAAGGGAACATATTACATAAAAGCGTGGACGGAAGACGCTTGTGAGTCTCTAAGGCTTCATTTTGAAAGCGGTATTTGATTTAAAAAACACATATTCTTCTAATGAAAGGTTATTTATTTATTATTAAAAATACTCTCTTAGTATATAATCTGACAAAAATATATATTTACGTTTTCGGTGGGATTAGAACCCAAATATACATATGGTTGGAATGCCTTATTAGTGATGATATTATAGGACCTTAACACTGAACAAGCTGCAGTTTATGGCCCCCATGGCTTTTAAAGGCCCCGTGATAACAGCCCTGACAAGAAAAAGATCCTGTTAAAAGCAGAAGAGCCTTTTGGGGATATTTTAAGCAGAAATCTTCACCTCTGAACATTTAATAAGTAATAAATATCACGCAAAGGTTTTCGTGTGCGATGAACATTTTTCAATCAACCACCACAATAATTATTTTTGTAAATAGATTTATTTGAATATTAAAAAAGTCTTTTTATAGTAGAATAATGATATGTACATTTCATCCCTCTATTCCATGATTTATTGACACAAAAACGTATCTACAAATTGACAGTTTACAAGGAAAGAACAAAACAAATATAAGTGTTTCTTTATTGTAATATTTTGGTTTAACTTTCATTTAACATACACATTAATTATTTATTTTGAACATCATATACTTAGTAACTAAGTTATTATAATAAAACCTTCAAATTCACTCTTTTTTACTTCAACTTCTCATGATATATTACAATCAAATTAATTAATTAATTTGATTGTAATATTTTGGTGCAATCATATTCATATGTTTAGATGCCATATTAACTTTATACAGGGTGGACTTGAAGCAACTAAGAATATTTTAAGGGGTATACAAATATTATCAATTAAAAATTAAAAATAATTGCCTAATTAATTTATTTCCATATAAACGCTCAGAAGAGACGACGAAGATCTTTTTTTTTATAGACAATACAAAAACCATAATAATAAAAAAGTTTAAAAACAAAAATGAAAAGTACATTTATAAAAATTAATAATAGGTTTACTCTGATTTCCTGTATTGTAATGTTACTGATTATGAAGTCGGTGAATCTGAATATACAACATTGCTTCATTAAGCTGTCGGTTAATTAATTTAAATCAATCAGATAATTTAACTGGCTACAAATACTGTGGGTTCAAATCCCGCTCAAGTAAAAAAAAATGATCCGTTATCACGACTGGGAGATCGAGAATAATATTAATAAAATCACGATCGATCGTCTTGATTTACTCTGATTTCCTGTATTGTAAGGTAAATACTGATTATTAAGTCGGTGACCTGTGTAACTAGTAATAGTTAAGATTACCGACATACAATTAATTAACACGTTGTTGTGTCTAAAAAAAACATTCTCAAAAAGACCCACTCAAAAAAGCTCCTCCTAGCGTAAATAATACAACAAGATTGCATATTTATCTGAATGAATTAATGTTATTAATGGATTCATTAGATTAATCATTAATAGTGTGAGTATTTTTTTTGGTGTGAGGGTGAAAATTGAAAAGGAAAGAAAGCACTTAGGGTGTAAGGATGGGCGGGTGGAAAGATTTATGCTTTGATCCACTCTGAACATCCTTTCCTATCCTGTAGTCGGTGTATGTGTCATTATAAAAGGAAGCCTCGCTGAAATTTCAGGCCGTGAAAGGACGAGCTTTCAGAGAGAACCATGAATAAGCGGAGGCTTGATTAAGGCTTAACACTGGCTACGAAAAATCCTCAACTGAAGTGAGCTTCGTTAGGGACTTTACCACTTTTTGATTCACGATTCGGCATATGTTCTCGCCGAAAAACCACCCCACACTATACATATACTAAAAGTAAGTTAAGACCATGTGAAAGTACATTTTAATGATAGCTTACAATACCATTTATTCGTTTGTTGCATTATTGCGACTTGGGATCTCCCGTAATATTCTAGTGGTACTGAAGTAAATATATTATTAACAAGCATACGCTAAATGGATGCTCTAATCTGTTTTTGAGTATTTTAAAACTGCAACAATTCACTTTATAATACAATGGAATTTTACATAATGAAAACGATTAATACTTCCTTTAATAATAATAAAGATTACAGGTTGTTACTTTATATAGTGAGTGCACCAGTAATTGACACCATTAAGGAAATATTTGACTTTGACTATTCATAAGTTAATTGGAATTAATTGAAGAACCCCAAATATTTTTAATATAGGATCTATGTTTTCTTGTTATTTATTTTTATAAAAATCAGACTAGATTATAAAGGTGTTATGGGCGCTAGTAGATGGCCCATGGTCCTTTATCAGTGCAGGGGTGAGTTGAAGTAAAAGAAGATGTTAAACTGGCCAGTGATGTTTTATTTGGAGAAGGTTAATTATACAAAGCCCCGATCGGGGTTCGATGCAAGTTGCATCTTGGGGACTTGTGTTCGGCGCGTGTGTCGGTTGACAAGTGGACTGACGGAAGAGAGCTGTGGCTGTTAGCGCTAACTGGAAGTGCATAAATACATATCTGCGCTGTCCAGTCAGCCGCTACAGGACTCCCTTCCCAGTGAAACGATACAATTACAAAAAAAAAAAGAAAAACATCGATATAAATATAAAGTTGCAGATAAAGAATTGTTACAAGAAAAATTTATGAAAAACACCAAAAATACACAAGTTTAATTAAAATTTAATATTTCACTGCACTGATTGATGAATTGATGTTGACTTGGCTCTGTATGATCTAGGCGGAAGGAGGCTGTGTCGGTGTCGATGACGAAGGGTTCCTGAGGGACCTTGAATCTTGCCGGTCTTCTCTACGCTGGTGCTGCTGCCCTCCAGTCGTAGATTTTGCCGTTGTGCTGATGATGATAATGCTCTCATAGCCTTGTTGGCCGTCATGGAGCAGTTCCCGCCCTTGTCGAGCTGTGGGATGTTGTGCTGCTGATGCTACTCTCATAGCCTTGTTGGCCGTCGTGGAGTAGTTCCCGCCCTTGTCGAGCTGTGGGATGTTGTGCTGCTGATGCTCTCATAGCCTTGTTGGCCGTCGTAGAGCAGTTCCCGCCCTTGTCGAGCTGTGGGATGTTGTGCTGCTGATGCTCTCATAGCCTTGTTGGCCGTCGTAGAGCAGTTCCCGCCCTTGTCGAGCTGTGGGATGTTGTGCTGCTGATGCTACTCTCATAGCCTTGTTGGCCGTCGTGGAGTAGTTCCCGCCCTTGTCGAGCTGTGGAATGTTGTGCTGCTGATGCTCTCATAGCCTTGTTGGCCGTCGTAGAGCAGTTCCCGCCCTTGTCGAGCTGTGGGATGTTGTGCTGCTGATGCTCTCATAGCCTTGTTGGCCGTCGTAGAGCAGTTCCCGCCCTTGTCGAGCTGTGGGATGTTGTGCTGCTGATGCTACTCTCATAGCCTTGTTGGCCGTCGTGGAGTAGTTCCCGCCCTTGTCGAGCTGTGGGATGTTGTGCTGCTGATGCTCTCATAGCCTGGTTGGCCGTCGTAGAGCAGTTCCCGCCCTTGTCGAGCTGTGGGATGTTGGTACTTGCTGATGCTCCTCCATAGCCTTGTTGGCCGTCGTGAGCAGTTCCCGCCCTTGTCGAGCTGTGGGATGTTGTACTGCTGAATGCTCTCATATGTTGGCCGTCGTAGGCAGTTCCCGCCCTTGTCGACTATTGGGATGTTGTGCTTAACGGTCTACTCTCATAGCCTTGTTGGCCGTCGTGGAGTAGTTCCCGCGCCCAGCTCGAACTTGGCAGGATGTTGTGCTGCGGTGCTTCATAGCATTGTTGGCCGTCGTAGAGCAGTTCCCGCCCTTCGAGCTGTGGGATGTGTGCTGCTGATGCTACTCTCATAGCCTTGTTGGCCGTCGTTGAGTAGTTCCCGCCCTTGTCGAGCTGTGGGATGTTGTGCTGCTACTCTCATAGCCTTGTTGGCCGTCGTTGAGTAGTTCCCGCCCTTGTCGAGCTGTGGGATGTTGTGCTGCTGATGCTACTCTCATAGCCTTGTTGGCCGTCGTGGAGTAGTTCCCGCCCTTGTCGAGCTGTGGGATGTTGTGCTGCTGATGCTACTCTCATAGCCTTGTTGGCCGTCGTCGAGTAGTTCCCGCCCTTGTCGAGCTGTGGGATGTTGTGCTGCTGATGCTACTCTCATAGCCTTGTTGGCCGTCGTTGAGTAGTTCCCGCACTTGTCGAGCTGTGGGATGTGGTGCTGCTGATGCTACTCTCATAGCCTTGTTGGCCGTCGTGGAGTAGTTCCCGCCCTTGTCGAGCTGTGGGATGTTGTGGTGCTGATGCTACTCTCATAGCCTTGTTGGCCGTCGTTGAGTAGTTCCCGCCCTTGTCGAGCGGTGGGATGTGGTGCTGCTGATGCTACTCTCATAGCCTTGTTGGCCGTCGTCGAGTAGTTCCCGCCCTTGTCGAGCTGTGGGATGTTGTTGTCACCTTGCGCCCTCGTGGAGCGGTGGTTGTTGTCGCCTCGTGTGGATGTTGTCGCCTCGTGTGTTCCAGCCCACGTGGAGTTGGTGGTTGTTGTCGCCTCGTGTTCCCGCCCACGTGGAGCGGTGGTTTTCGCTCTCGTCGAGCTGTTGTCACCTGTTGTTGTTGTCGCCTCGTGTGGTCTCGCCGAGTCAATACAGGCCGGTGGAAGGTTGCGTGATCAAACAGGGGTCGCCATTACGGGTGAATGTAGTCGCCCCCGTGGTGAAGGTTGCGTGTTCGTTCGGTGGTCACCAGTAGGGGTTGAAGTAGATAAAATTTCATTGACGTTTTCTGCTTCTTTGTGTATTATAATTATAACATATTATTTACCGTCAATTTTAATTCTTCTATAATGAATATAAACCACGTTAACTAATTACATTCATACCTATGTCGGGAGAAATTTTTGGGTTTAATTTAATGGGAACTTTTTAAGTATTTAATTTTATTTAAATAAACGGCAAAAATAAATCAATTGTATTTTTGGAATCGAACGTATTATCGTGGTTTTTTTTAATTTAATAAAAACGTAACCGTTGAAGTGTCCAATTTTTAAACTACAACATTGCGATTGAGTAAAGATAAATATGGAAATAATTAATTCGCAACAGACCGGGCCAACAGTTTAAAAAAATTAAAATAAAAAAGTTAGTTTGTTTTTTGGAGTAAATTTCAAACTTTAGACATGTACAGAAGTGAAATAACTAACCGCAAACGTCTTGGATTGGATCATAATATAATATAATAAGGTATTATAGTTTTGCAATATGACAAATTTTGGGTTTTTATGAGTAATCTCGCCTCTGAGTAAGTGTGACCTTTACTCTACACATTCATAAGTGTATTTTAGAGACGTATTCAATATAATAGAGTGTATTAGTGAGTCGGGTGTGTATGAATAGACTAGAGTATGGTAGTATTGTTGTACATGCATGCGCACCGCACGCACACACTCTCCTTACGGACTTTTCGCTTTATTTAGTCTATTATTGTGCTCTATTTTAATAAGCAAAAATTTTATTTCGTGTGTCGGGTGAAAATTTTAAACTAGTCCACTTTTTTATTGTTGTAATTTGCAAGGAGGTCGTAAATTTGGAAAGTGCTAACTCCTAAAAAGCCTTCTGCAACAAAAAGAAACAGATGTTCGAGACAACAGATACCCTCGTTATAATAATAATAATAATACACGATTAACTATTTACTTGAAAATAATATATTTGACTAAATAAAGGTCATAAATAACGGTCTGGTTTATGGCGGTGAAATGTTCATTTCATAAATATGTAGAGTAAATATTTTGTAAATAAGCATATTTTGAATGAAATGTCAAAGAACTATGCATATATTCCATTTTAGAAATTTACAATAATATAACTATTTTTTTTAATAATAAAAAAGTACTCTCTACTGTTTGAAGTGCAAAAAATACATTATAAATAAACTTACTGATTGAAATTCAAAACTATAATATGAATTTATATTGCGATAACACTAATCACAGCTATTTGCGGTAATTCAGATCGAATCTACACTTTTTTATTACTAAAAGACCGTATTAATATTAATGGTGTTAATTATATAAAAAAAATCAAATGACGAAATTGATTTGAATGAATTTTATAATGACAAAAAAAAAAGAGAAAGAGACAAAAAATTATCTATAAAAATATATTACAATTAGATATATTTTTAGGTTCGTTCAATATAATGGTGTGTTAGTGAGTCGTGCTAGATGGTGTGTTTACGAATAGACTAGAGCTTATTAGTATTGTGGTACACGCATACGCACCGCATGCACACACTCTAATATTGAAATTAATTAAGTTCTGACAAATCACGGTGGTTTATTAACTGTCTTATAGTTCCCACACACGTTAAGTTTTAACTGGTCAGTTAATAGTTAACTGTACGTGTGTGAGCCCCTTTAACCCAATTTTTTATTTTTTTTATATATATATATTAATATGAATATTTTCAGTTGAGTTAAACCTTTGATTGATTGTTTTATCGTGTGTCATTTTTCTCTTCGGACATAAAACACACGGTTGATATGATTTTCGTATTTGTCACATTTGCCCTAATATTATTTTTTGCGGACATTTGTATAACACACACACACACACACCTTGTATTTTTCTTGCCCCCTTTTGTGTGTATAATAATAATATGATATGTTTTTGTTATACTCACTTGGTAACCGACCATTCCGAACAATGGAAGCCTTTGGAAAATTAATTTCTCGCCCATTTTCATTATTCACCGACTGAAGCCATTGTGTCACTCAGCCTTCACATAAAATACATATTTTAATTTAATATAACAATGCATTAATCAATGCATGTTGGAAGATCAACGGACATGTGAAAGCAAGCAAATCTAATGTTATCTAAAACATGTATAATTTACTGGCCGCCATTTTGATTCTGGATGGTATTTTCGGTCAACGTGGAGATTGCGATAAGAAGTCGTCCACCACAAGCGAGTGTCTCCTTAAGGATATGTGTATAAATATATTATATTTCATATATTATATTTGGGGTGGCAGTAAACGCCGTCTGAAGGCGTCTTTTTCGTATCGTTAAATATAATGGAAAGTTTGGATATTGCCATATTCGGCCAAGTGTTGCCAGCAAACAAATGGTCACTCACATACATACATACAACTATGTACATATAATCTAATTGAAAATAGAAAAATAACCGTATAATTAGAAACAAAAAATAATAATACCTACATACTACATTTTCTGCTTGTTTTTTCAATAGGACGGTAATGAGTTGTTTATTTTTTCATACAGAACATGTTTGAATTTTCAAAGTAAATTATAAATAAAATAATTCAATACGGTTTTCATATGATAACAACACTCATCACAATATTTAAAAAGCGAGTCTCTAAATAAATACTGTTTTTTTTAGAATTGTCATTTATTATGCATTATTAAATATCTCTAATATTATTTTGAAATTAATTTTATATTATTATCTGATAATGATAGATATTATGTATTCTTCCATCTGGCAACACTGCCTATTATGCGTCACTCCGTTTGAATATTATTTATAAAATATAACAGTTTACGATTAAATACCTTCTATTGACAGAGACATGAAATGTGTTATAGATAATAAATGAATCTACATTAGTTGCCGGTCAAATAGGACTATTTTACTATTTCGAAAATTCCCATTTAATCGGTTAAATAATGATTGAAAAGCAACATTTTTGACGTTTCATACATTAGGAACCATACGGACTGCAATGAATTTGCGAATAACTGCTTTACCAGATGTCATATATATTAAAGACTATTTTCGCATATCTTCAATATAAATGCAGTTCCATAAAGACTTAAGAGCACACAGAATTTTAATTTTTGTACCCTGATATATTAAGGAGTATTTTTCTGTATATATTAAATTTTAAATGTATATATACTCTAAGGATGGTTGAGGGGTTGATTGACCCGTACAGACAGAAATACAGACATATAACATACACACAGTTATTATTTTAGATAAGTATTAGTTGCTATAAAATTTGAGTAACGTTACATTTTAGAAATACTATAACTACAGTCACCTTGACAGAGATGTCTTAATAATAAATTCTGATTGTGTACATAGTAATTGTAAATTAGTCATATTGTCTGGTGCTGCTTCCGATGCTCAGTAATAATTTATATTGGAATAGAATGAGGAGAGAAGAGAAACGGTGGAAAAGTACTCGTTGTTGTTGTTTACTATTGTTACAGGTGAAAACAATACTGGCCGGGAAAAATGGAAATTATATTCCACTTTTATTACGCAATACAAAAATTAGCTTAATTATGAATGGATTATTTAAAATATTATATTAACAAGTAGTTTTGTAATCAAGTGGATGTAAATAATTTTTTATAAAGAAAATTAAACTATATTTTTTATTACAAAATAAAAACTGCATTTTCGCTAAGCACGTAAAAATAGAATGATCTGAAAAAATATTGTTAATACAAATTATATCAATATTTAAAATTATTCTTCTCGACAAAAGTAGCTATAATATATTATAATTAATGTCTACTTTATTATGATGTGTTTCTTATGTTTGTAGAGCAAAAAATATAAACGATGTTAGTCTTGCGGTGTGACTAATTACGGCCGTTGGTTATTATAAGCCATAGCTTCCATTTGAATCTACTTAGTGTACTTTTTTTTGAAATACACATGTAATGTATTTATTTTTAAAAGAAGAAGACGAAAAATGGCGGCCGAAATAGTATAATATATATAATTGGACACACTACAAAACTGTGATATTTGTTGGGTCATCTTATTACTAATCACAGCTGTTTACGGAATGGTAATTTTCACATTCAATTCCCGTTTCAACATAGAGTAGGAAAAAGACAAGCAATCTCTTTACTTTATATACAAATTGCGTCTAGTTGGAGTTTAAAATATTTTTTAAAAAAATCACAAAAATATTTTATTAAACATCGATAGACTGTCACAGCCATGGCCCGCCGAAATGTTTACAGCAATTCAGAATGCGTTTTATTTTTAATGCAATTTAAGGTGCGATATATAAATTGGGAGAATTTCATCCTTTTTTTTAAAAAAAAACTAGCATATTTGGATTCTTAGTGCCGTATTTAATATAATATAAAGTGTAAAGGGAGTGTATGCGTATGGTGCGTATGCTTGTACTGCAATACTATTTATATACGCACCAATACTATCAGCTCTAGCACGACTCATTACACTATATATTGGATGCTGCTCATGAATTACAACCGTTTAACAGTTCGCCGCGGACACATTTAACGTTCTCTTTATCATTGGACTTACATGGCCGGTTTCTTCATATAGTGAGTTACATGACTATGATTTATATAAATTCCGTTTCTTGAAGCCGTGTCAAAGTTAAACCTGATGATTATAGCCGATGTTTAGATTGAAGCCGACAAGAGTCGAAGCGACGTGTCAAGATTTGACAGTTTGTAACACGATTAATGAGTTCCCAGGCATACGTAAAACGATAGTAGAGTTACTTAGCTACACTTATGATCGGTTTTTTGTTAGTTAATGCCTCGTCTGAGCCTCGGGCGAGGCACTAATTAACAAAAAACCGATCAAAAGTACAGCAAAGCGACTCTATTACGGTGTACTTTTACGGCGACGCACGCCTAGGAATCCCAAGCTTAACAGAAATTAAATCTTGAAGAAACTGATTGGCGCTCGTGTTTGTTTGAACATTTCTCTGATTCCAAATATACGACTTTAGGACTCTTAATATATAGTATGCCTAACCCCTCGATAATTAATAATAAATATAATTAGTTCCCTTCAGACGAGGCACGTGTAGTCGATTAATATTTAATATTAAATCGCAGACGGTTCAGTCTCAGAGTACATTTTTCAGAATATCCCATTTATTGGCATATTATAAGCCGGAGGAAATGATGTGGAGAATTAAGTATGGCTCAGGGTCAGATTCATATTTATATATTATATAATAAATAAAGTAGTGTAGAACCTCAACAACCACCGTAAATAACACACAACAGCCTGTGCTCCACTGTCCGCCCACTACGTCTATGGGGTCTTCTCAAATATACGCTGTGAATTTTAAATATATTATTAACTAGGGTAATTTTAATTGAAATTTTCAATTTGTTAATTTTTTTATGTTCTACTTGGTTTTTTAATAGGACGGTAATAATTTGTTTATTTCTTCATTCAGAACATGTTTGAATGTTCAAAGTAAATTATAAATAAAATAATTTAATACGGTTTTCATACGATGACAACACTCGTCACAATATTTAAAAGAGAGTCTCTCAATAAATACTGTTTTTTTAGAATTGTCATTTATTATGCATTATTAAATATGTCTAATATTATTTTGAAATTAATTTAATATTATTATCATTAAAATACCCGTTTCGAGATTTTAGTAATTATGTATTAATTGTATAATAGTAAAATAATTATATAAAATATTCTTCCATCTGGCAACACTGCCTATTATGCGTCACTCCGTTTGAATATTATTTATAAAATATAACAGTTTACGATTAAATACCTTCTATTGACAGAGACATGAAATGTGCAATAGATAATAGATGAATCTGCATTAGTTGCCGGACAAATAGGACTATTTTACTATTACTAGTTTTTTTTTTAAATTGTATTTTATTATGGATTATCATTTTGAAATTAATTTAATATAATTATCATTAAAATACCCGTTTAGATATGTATTGTTGTAAAATAATTATATAAAATATTATTCTTTCATCTGGTAACACTGATTGTTGAGGGAATTGTACATTCACACATGTTTATTTATTTGTTTTTACTATATTTAGAGAAGTCCATAATAAAATAATTAACTAGCTTAGTTGAAAATTAACTATGCATGGAAAAACTCTGAATTTTTTTATATCCCATACAATATAATTTTTTTTTTGTTTATACTTATATTTCTTTTTTATTCTGTTTCATGTTCCAACTGACGAGTTCTGCATTATCATCACGGCGACTTGGGATCCCCCGTAATTCTCTAGTGGTACAGCAGTATGATTCTATAATACATGTATTTATAAATTAATATTTAATTATTGGTATACATTGGGAACGAGTCTATTTTTTTATCATATGTAAGGGGTGTGTATTATTATATGAGGTTATATATTTGGGGGTTAAGGGTCTTAGAATATAATAATATTAAAAATTTACTTAAATAAAAAAAATGATAAATCAACTTAATAATAATATAATAATTTATTAACAAATATATATTATTATAGCGGCGTAATAGCTATAAGATATAAGACTATAAATTCTGTAGTTGTTGGTTCAAATTCCACTCAAAAGTTGATGTTATTACGATTGAGAGATCGGGAATAATATTAATAAAATCCCGATCGATCGTCTTGATCCAGATTTACTCTGATTTCCTGTATTGTAAGGTAAATACTGATTATTAAGTCGGTGATCTGTGTAACTAGTAATAGTTAAGATCACCGACAGACAATTAATTAATACGTTGTTGTGTCTAAAAAAATTGTATAAAATCCCCTCGGGGCGTATATAAATAAATGATGAGTGCCTTAAATAGATAGTTTAATCGATAGGTCATATAAATAATTATAATACTAAATGTTTGATATTTGAAGGGTGGTGTTGGAGGTAATGTGCCACAAAATAGACCCCTTTAAAGGCTAATAATACAAAGCAACGCCCCACACTTAGCTTTAGTCCTAACACTACATTACAACACTAACCTCCTATTTATTTGCTTTTCCACAGAGAAAATATACATGAATAAAAACGGGGGAGGATCCGCTGGAACAATGGATGTGAATTTATTACTATGTGATAATCGACGTATTTATATAATATATTATTTGGCTAATGATGTGTTCCCCATACGGAAAGATGGATAACCCGCTCATTTTTTATATTTTTGCCTTTGTCGTTTGCCTTACTACTTTCTGTGACTGACACTTCACTCTCTAATTCAGAAATAAACAACATTTTTCCTTTATCAAATTGCCATTTATGTAAGAAACATTTTCTATACACTCATATTGGTAGTCCACGATATATATTATTTCATATTAAAAAAAGCATTGATTATTACTGTTTTATCAATTAGCCCAAATGACAGCATTTATTTAATATTCAATGTTTCCAACTTATATATAAAAATACAGTTTTAGAGACTTGACGACTTTTGAATATCACCCTTTTAATATATTGTGATTAAAAGTATGAGTTTCTGAACGCTTTTTGTTATATTTAATATCACACAATTCATTATTATTTTTAATTAATTTGTCTATGCAATAATGTAGTGTATTAATAATGAAAAAAATAGTGATAAAAATGCTTGGTAATTAGTAATTTTGTTTAATTAAAATACACCAAGAGAAACAACAATTATTACCATGTTATACTTTTTATGCAAAAGGCCATTTTTAATAATAAAATAATTATTTATTTATTACCTGAAACCTTTCGATGAGGCTTAACCGGTCAACTTTAAAAATTCTCTTTTATTAATATGTTTAATAATTTAAAAAAATTAAGTACGTACATATTTTTGAGTATATTTTTTTAATACCTACCATATAATGGTGTTAATATTTTATTTTAAATATATTGTTGTCCCAAAAAACAGTTATTTACGACTGACACGAGGCATTAGACGGTGTACTTTATAATGGCAATGTCATCCCTGAAGAATTTATTACAGGCAAGATTATAATATATATGTCTCGTCAGTTTCGACTTGTTTAACTTTGTGTATTATAATAATATTAAGATATATTTATTTTTTCCACTAAGCTTCCATCAATCATCTCGTTTGTGTATTACACGGTGTAATAACGACAAACCGAAATATCACTCAGCCTTAATGTCACGAAAAAACGACAAATCATCGATACAACAAACTTTTGCGACGATGATAGCAATTATTACAAAGAAACATTTTGAATCGTTTGAAAATAAAGTGCTTTTTTTGTACAGTGAGAAAAATATATAAAAACACAAATAAATCAAATAAATGGGATTTTACCGTTAACAAATAACATCAATAGAATCAACTACATATTTTTTTAATACTATGATTTATAACGTTGAATTTGCATCATTGCATAATTTGAAAATAATCATCATTAGTATGAAATTCAAAAATAATTCTATGCTTAATTAATTCACAGTTTAAAAAATAACAAATGGTATATAATAGTTCATACAATTTAAGAAATAATGAATTTTTAATTGAAGATTGACTAATAACAAAAAATCTTAAATATAAAATCATTAAACATAATAATTAACTTAATCTAATAAAACAGTCATTAAATTATTATTAAAGTAAATAATATTAAAGAATTATTGAATTTAAAATTAAGCAATCCAAATAAAAACAAACGTCCAAAAATAAATATTTTACTATTTTTTCACCAATATTATTAATTATCTGAGTTTAAATTATAAATTTCATAAATAAGACATAGTTGTAAAAATACAATTATTTCATACAATAAAATATGCTCAGTATAATAGGATAATATAGACAATTTATAGCATAAAAATTCATTAAAAATATATGAATATAAATGAGTATAATATAGGCCATTATATTCAACTGATTAATAAATATTTCAGGTGATTTAGTTATTGAAAACTTGAATTTCAAATATTCCCGTTTATCTGCCACGACGCGTTGAGCAGATTGCCTACGTTAAGGGGCCGCATATATATTTTATTTGCAAGTTTAAGACTTGTTTATTCTTCTAAATGAAGTGATGTTATTCGATTGTAGGGAATTCACTGAAGTGGATTTAGTTGTAGGCACATTGCACTAAATAGGCTTTCGGAAATCCTCTAAATCGTCTCGATTCTAGATTACTTTTGCATTCGTCGATTTTTCCAGCATTTCGGATACGAATGCAAATGTTTTATTTACCTTTTCCTCGTCGAAAACGCATACGTTGCCGGAATACTCTAAATAAAACGAGATTTTTATTACCGCCGAACAGGTTGTATGGGATTTAAATTCCCCAATTTTATTACTTTCAACAACAACCGCCACTTCATACCGGAGCAACAGATTTGCCATTCATTAAAATATTATTTTTTAATTTACAATAATTCCAAATTAACAATATTATTTATTTAATTTTTCTAATATATTTAATTTTTATAATAATATTTCAATATATCTAATTTTATTGCAGGTTCTAATACTATAGTTACCATAGTTCTGCATATCAAATAAAAATTGATTTAAAATGTAATTAATTTAAAAAAAATATACATTTTATTTTACATACGCCTCTAGGGGTTTCTTGGGTGTCTTATTTAATAATAACCTCAGTATTTATCTTACAGTTCAGGGAATCAGAGAAAAACTGGATCAAGACGATCGATCGTGATTTTATTAATATTATTCCCGATCTCCCAGTCGTAATAAACGATCAAATCAATTTAAATGTTTTTGACTTTGCATTTGAACTCATAGCCACGGTATTTTTAGTTATATATATTTTGACTAAAGACCTTTCCAAGCTTAAAAGTATTTATTAATTTTAAATCAATGGCGAATAAATACTTAATTAATATGAGTGTATTTTACATTCCGTCTGCGATGTTTTTTCATACAAACCCAAGTTGTTGGCTCAATTAGCGTTGGTGTATCGATGATTTATATATAAATAATGACTTCTGAAAGAGCACGATTGTGTAAATATTTGAAAATAAGCAATAAAACACGTGTAAGGTCTGAACAAACAAAACCTTCGCAATTGGTTGTCTCATTGCGTTCAAATATTCCACGTTCCTTCCATTACCCAGGATACTTCTCACCGTATCGGGAATGCGTAATGAAGCCTAATTTGTTTTTTTTTATTATTATTATTTTTTCAAGGAAATAAGGAACAAAGAGCATCCAGCCTTGAACAAATCCCGTACGAGATGACGCGGCAGAACGCCTGAAAAATACGCTTTCATGGCACAAAACAAATATATTTCACAAAAGGCACTAAACAATACACAGACATTATTGGATCTTACACAATATACTAGAATATAATTGATTGTATCTTAAAAAGAAGCGACTCTTTGCGACATTTTTTTAAATCCATTCGAAATAATTTAAACTTTAATACTAATAGAATTTATAATATTCAGGGTGCACTTGAAATAACAGAGAATATTTTAAGGACTGGTATCGCAAATATAGAAATAATTAATAATATTAATTACGTATAATAGACAAAATAAACACGCGACAGTCACTACAATACAAAGATGGTGGCCCAAACTCGATGCCAAAAGCACTATTAATATTTTTTTTTAAGTGTTATACCCTACCACCCCCTTAAATATTCTCAGCTATTTCAAGTCCACCCTGTATACTTTATTAATTTTTATTTTAGCAAATATAGAAAATGCTCTCATTTATTATATTCATGATTTTATTTTTATAGTAGACCGCCGCATTTATTTTTAAATATATGTATGTAAGTTTTTCCTAGTGGATAAAAGTCTGGCCACACCTGAAATATATTTCATATGTATATATACTTTTTTATTGTGTTTAGAACATATTTTAAGCTTTAAATAAACGAAAATGTAAACTAAATCACCATAAACTTCTAATAGTCTTGCAGTGTGACCAAGCATGGTATTTATACGGGGAAAGCTTGATATATTAATAAAAATACTAATATATCCTAAAATAAGCACGTAAGGTTAAAAAACTTAAGACACACGCAGAAGTCAACTCATTAACATACCGCAAACGGTAGTGATTGGAAATTAATATCCTTTTATCTATCGCACTGTACCATATTTTATATGTTTCCTTCTTCTTTCATTTGTGAATACTCATATCTCTTTTCTTTTTTTCATGTGCTACATTATCATGACTCGTGACTATGACTTGGGATCTCCCGTAATGCTCTAGTGGTACTGCAGTATCAAAAAAAAAATATAAATAACATACATAGTTACTGTGATTAATCTGGCCTCTGAGCAAAGACTTAGGAAAGTTTAACATTTCATATATTAATTATTCTAGGAATTCTACGGCCAGAGATGTGCTAAAGTCAAACGAATATTAGAGTATTCTATTCTTAGTTTTTAATTATGATTAATCGAGCGTAATACTACTGTCTTTATATTCCTTCATGGGAAAAAAGGATAGAGGAATATATAGAAAAGAGGATAGGGTACAATATTACAATATTCGTTTGACTTTGGCACATTTCTGGTTGCCGTAATTTGGTGTGGTGACCATACTTTTAATAACCATGAATTTAAAATTATAAATTACCACTAAAAATATTTATAAAATACATTCTCAAGTATTAGGAATTTGTCGTCACACAAGGACTTGTAAGGATATTGTCCGTCGGTCGTATGATTGAGATTGTAGGGCAATTTGTATGTTCTTTTAGAGGAAACAAGCGAGCCATGATTACATGAAAAATGTGTCTACCAATACTAAAACAGAATAAGAATAAGACGGGGAAAAAAACAATTTCACAGCCTTCGAGGTAATTCGGAATGGGACCAGCTTAACGACCGAATCGGGGTTGCCAGTACATTTTATATTAATTCACATTATATCACCACAATGCACCTCATTTGAAAATAATATGATTTATAATTTTGAGCTTATGTAGCTCAAGAATGCACCGAACCTAACTATTGAAAATTCAAACTTTATTTAATGTGTATGTGTATTAATTGTGTAGGTGTATACAACATGTCTTTTATTGTACTTAAAATAATTAAATGTAAGGAATAGTACAGTAAATGTAACACAACCACACCTTCATTGATGGTCCAAGTCGGCTAGTTAATCTTTTCAATTTTTTATTATTATTTTAAAAAGTTTGAGAATCTTGCTTACTTACTTATTAGGTGATTAACCGCCTGATTTGAATTTGTATTATTATAAGCATACGTCTTATAATAAGTGAAACAACAATAGTACGTAAACAAGAATATAACCTCAAACGGCACGCACGGTCAGCAACCTGAGACATTATGACAACATAGTGTTTACAATTAGTTGTTGCAAATACGGTCAGCGATCTTAGGAGTTATGACAACATAATGTTGTCATACTTGTTATTCATCACAAATACGAGTTTGAAATTGACCTTGAAAATGAATTTTGTTTTTGTTATTCTCTCATGACAACATATATTCACTCATTATAATAACCGAAGATTCAGAAACTGTCGTAATAAATTATTTTATTATTATTATTTATACACCAATACTAACAAGCTCTATTCGTATACAAATCAATACTATCAGCTCTAGCACAACTCAATAACAGAACACTCATTGCACTATTATTTATTTATTTATTTATAAATACACATATTCTTATATCATAATGCAATACCACAGGGGAGTAAATATATATGAAAATATAAATACAAAGGATATATTTATTTTTTTTAATTCCGAAAAAAATTCAATACACTTTAATGTATGTGTTTGTATACAACATGTCTTCAAGTATATACTACAGGTCAACGAACCACGCAAATTAAATGAAAAGTATTGCCATACGATACTAATATCATATACTCACTTTTTAATAATAACCGATGATTTTAAAACTGTTAAAATATTAAATGAAAGCCCTTAAAATATTTGAAGTTCAATTAAATACATGTTGTATACATATTTATTTATTAATGACAGTGCATTAAATTATAAATGCACCAGTTCTTTGTGCTGGCAACCCCGATTCAAATGAAATAATTTTATTGGACAATAGCCAAGAGGCAAAATGTTTGTAAGGCGTAAGAAGGCTTTGGGTGGAAGTCCTTTCAGACATTATATCATCAGCGTGTCATTTATTTGTGTTATTTTTACGTCATTTGTCACCGAAAGCTGCAACATCTTACATCGAAATAATCGCCTGGAATTAAATTCACAGCCCTTATTTAATTTTATCATCTGAAATATGAATAGGGAAAAACCGTGTGTAAAGGATGAAGACTTGACGCATTGTTTAGGTTGGAAAGGACCTGTCGTCGTTGGCTTATCGCACCAGATGACGAATTGCCTCTTGAATTGAAAACCTAAAATATGAAAAGAGCCGCAAATATGTTCCCTTTTTTATATTCTGATTAAAAACCGCCACCCAATATGTCTGCGAGGGAAATTTATTAAGCATCGTGGTCACCTTAAATCGATCGCTTTGAATTGTGTCAATATTATACCAAAATAATACGTAATAAATCAGCAATGAGAAAATCATAAATCTCCAAATACAAGAGGGCAGGGTAAATAAAATTGTTTCGGTCAATAAAATATATTCAATGTGAAGTTGAAATATACTCGTTTATGTAATTTAGGTGCTTTTTAATAGTTGTATCATAATTTTAGACGGTAAAGGTCATAGAAATAAAGGCAAAGGGTAAAAAATGCTCTAAGGCACTTCACACCCCCAACAACCCCCTTCGGGACATACAAAGCTATGGTAAAATATTTTCACAATTTATTTATTTTTGACACTTTTTTATACTGTCTGCTGTTCATTAGTTTAAAAAAGTTACTATAAAATACTACCAAATTGATTAATAAAATACTACCTCTAGAAAGGAAATTATAGAGAGAAAAATATAATTTATTCTCTATATTTAATAATAAATGATGTAAGTACAGTCATGCATACATACCATAATTAACTATGAAAATGACTTATCTGGGTTTTCATTCAATATCTTTGATTTTCAGTGGTCTTTTCCAAAATACCTTAGTAAATATATCGATCAATGATATATTTCATACGAGATAAGACAGAAAAAAGACTCTTTATAGATTTTAATTGGTCAAATTGAATTTAACCCTTGAATTTGTTCATTAAATACTACCTCTAGAAAGGAAACTATAGAGAGAAAAATATAATTTATTCTCCATATTCAATAATAAATCATTTAATTACATTATTCAGTTATGCATACATACCAATATTAACTATAAGAACAACTTAACTGGCTTTAAACCTGTGTTATCTTTCAATATCTTTGATTTTTCAGTGTTCGTTTCCACAATACGTGTTTATTAGTGAATATATCGATCAATTGATATATTTCATACGAGATATAGCAGAAAAATGAGTCGTTATGGGTTTTAATTGGGCAAATCGGATTTAAACCTTAAATTTGTTCATTCAAAGTAACACTTCTAATGTTAAATATTATATGTTCCAAATTCTAGCAGCTTATCTCTCGTATAAAGAGGTATATTAGGGATAAATTTCAATGTTTATAATTGAACAAGCGGGTAAAAGGTTGTAATATAAATATTTTGAGGTAATATGGAACGTGACTTCCACTTACAAACAAATATATAAAACTTTCTATCTCCAGTTTTCTATCTCGTTGTTTTTTTGTGTCCACATCATATGAAATTACACCCTAGTTTCGGCTTATTCGAAGAAGGCCGTTTTTACTATAAATTATACGCCTATTTTTGAACGACAAGATAAAAGGTCACAGCCATGCTTTGTTTGTCTTCTAAAACTGGAAATACGATACTCGAACTACTTTATTATATTATTTACTCGAGTATGTTTTGTCTACGTTATGTCTTTTTACTAACCAACCACACTCATTTCAATTCATTTCATTTATAATGCAATTATATGAGCAAGCACGGTGTTGCCATATGCAAGCTGAAAATGTCGCTATGATGAACGTCTTTAATATGTTTGGGTTAGGGACATGCCAGAGGTGAAACACAACCTTTGGTCAAATTAAACTACCAACATATTGTCTGAAAATTTAATTACAACATTGCTGTGTGTGTGTGTGACGAACATTTTGTAAGGCTTTTCGCATAATACTTGAAAGTTTCAACACCTGGTAACACTCGCTGCTTAGTGGGAGTGTAAAATGTTGCCAGGTGCCAAAGTAAGTATGTATTATGTGAAGCGCATTATTTCTATTAACTGGCAATATTATCACAAAACATATTCAATAGCGAAAAATATTTTTACGATAAAATAAAATACTCGTTCACGAGAATGAGCGTTACTGCTGATAAAAATTAAAATCAAGCAGACGAGTCTGAGTGAAATAATTAATGTTACCTCTATCAAACTCAACTGCTTGTTCCACCTTCTTAGACTATCCTAAAATGTGCTCATCCGTTACCGCTGATAAGAATGCCAAACAACTGGATGTATAAATATCAATTTGGCGGACCAAGCAGATGAGTTTGACAGAGAGTCAACACTAATTGTCTCACTCAGACTCGTCTACTTGGTCCACCATCTTGATATTTATCATCGGTAGTGTCTATATATATAAATTTTTTAATAAGAAAATTGAGTGCAGTGAATGATATAAAGACATCAAAGTGAAAGAGAGACAATTGAGGGGTTGGATGAAAAGGGCGTATAACGAGTTACGCCCTTTTGCCATGAAATGACTTATAATTAAACTAAAAGTAATTTATCGTTCTGTATACAAAAATATATTACAATTAGATATATTTTTAGAGCGGTAATTAATATAATAGTGTGTGTTCGAATAGACTAGAGCTTGGCAGTATTGGTGTACACGCGCACGAACCGCACGCACACGACTCTTATAGGCATTTACCTGTTACTAAACACAATAAATAGTTAATCATATTGAAGATAGAATATTTCAATAGATTATCTCATAACTGACAATCAGTATACGCCCTTATTCCACCCAAATAATGATTTCGACTCGAACAATTAAAAAAAAAGTACTTTCCCAACTTATTGTATTTTTTATCCATTGCACAAACGGGATGGATTAGTATAAAAATACATATATTATTTGAGAGACCAAATACAGTTTTAATTTATTGGTTGTAATGGATTTTTTAAAATATGGTAAATTTATTTAATTTTCCCTCCATTTTGATGTTATAAAATGATATTTGATAAGAAGATGTGCGTTTTTCTGCGTTCATTTGATACATTTTAAAATAGAACTATCAGGTTTGGACAAATATATGAAATTCTTCGTAATAAGCTTATCCTTATAATATTTTAAGATTATTCAAAGACACCTTATTTTATAGATTTATTGTGTTGTATTTGTATACATAAAGGTTGTATGAGATTACAATTACCTCCCCGTACTATTATTAAACCACGTACTTACATAAATCAAGTGCGGCTTTATTGCTGCGGCGATGCAATGTACTATCTTTGAACTATTATTACACATTTAACAACAACCTGAACAAATGACCCGTGTTCATTTGTCCACCAGTACGGCGAAAAACAAATTATAAAGGTCTCTTCTCATACCAACGTATCTCTAAAATTCATTATGTCCCTGTGCGAGCGACACAATGAATGCATTGTGTTTCTTTAAAATTCATTCGAGAGGTTAACGAGAGCATCAGCAGCGATGAAATTAAAAATCGTTTTTATATCAACGACATTCTATTATATTGAAAAAAGACAATATAAATATTCATTTACAATTGAAGTATATTAGTCAAAAAGCGACTCAATGTTTAATTAATGTTAAACGTATTTCACAGACAAAATACACTACGAAAGAGTAATTCACAGAGACAGCTGATTCCAATATGGCAGCCAAAATCACTATAAATATTTTTAATTATTATATTCTCAGTTAGTTCAAATATAATCTCGCACCACCAGAAGTAAATGCTATAATACATGATAATTTGTGTTTATAATAATTAAGTTAAAAATTCAGCATATTTTTAGTTAGTTAATTTAACAATTAAAACATTCAATAAGATACACACATTCAAGAAATACTCTCAAAAATATTATAATTTTGTCAATTAACTACTTAAAAACCCAATTAAACTATGCAAATTAAAAACGGCTTAATATAACTATTATATTTTACCTATTCATATATTAAAAATGTGTTATATTTATAGTTAAATTGAATTTTAAATATTTTTTAGTGTTGTGCGGATTGCCTATATTAAGGAGCCACATTTTTTTTTTTTTTTTAATGTTTACGGATTGTCTTAAATTGACTAAATATAATTTAATAATTCCTGATAAAATCATCCCCAATTATACTTTTAAATATTTATACCCATTGAATAATCATAATTAGTTATTTATTTTAATAACATTATACCGTATATTAACTTTATGAATAAGTTCATCAATCCATAATTCAAAACTTACATTCAGTGATAAAAAATAAAAAAATCACATGTAGGTTTAATCTTAAAACACATTTATTATACAAATTAACAAATATCACAATAGTCTTTGTTAAGTAGCTTATATTAGTTAAATACTGCATTTCTAATATGAAAATTAACAATATATTCTGAGTTAGTCCTTTGAACACTAATAGCAAAAGGATCAGTCGGGTGAAAGGTGAATGCGACCAGACGACGAGCTGTAGCCGGAGCAGCTTGCCCGAGAACACCAGCATATATCCTAAACTTTAAGAGGCCTGAATCTCGACCATAGAAACTGAAATATAATACATAATTAATAAAGAGAATCGAAAGAGTAATTATGTATGTATAATTAATACCGAATAGGATATTCTCCGTAAGCTTTTGGTCTCTCCATCACTGAAACCCACTTATCGTCATAGCTAAACAAACCGAGATCTAAATATGGAGAACTACTATATGATTGGGCACTTATAGGAAGTTGAGCTAAAATTCTCTTAGTGGCTTCAGTTTTCCCTCCGTATATGGCTCGGACTATTGTCTGCTTGAATCTTTGCTGAGTCAATCTCGCATACAAATTATTTGACGGAGAACATGTGAACTGTGACTCGGAATACAGCCGGGCATTTCTGAACGAATCACAAAAATTTTCAAACAGTTGTAGAAGGCTTTCTGAAGTATTTTCGTACACTTCTAGAATTTTACTCTCGCTCATATTGTATATCACAAAGAAAGAAGTTTGGCTGTTTGGTTCGGGAACACGCAAGGTCACCACGTCTTCACTGGCATACTTAATGAGTAAATGATCCTCATCTAGCAACTGCATTTTCCACATCCTCAATGATTCGAACATATCAAAATGCTTGTAGAACTTCCTCAGCTCAAGAGGATCACCGGTAGAATCACTGATGTTCTTAGCTCGGTAATATAAAAAAACTAGCAATCGGTGTTTGAGAGCATTGATCGATGTTTCCGTAAAGGGATGCGGGGTATAAGGTTGCGAAAGTAGAGATATTAAATATTCATCGTCTTCATGACAAAATCGTCCAATTTTTCTCACTTCTAGCAACATTCCATCTAATATTTGAAATATATGAATAGTTTGATGTTGAACTGATAAAACGGCCAACATATCCTTATAAAGATAAATGCCCTGATTATGTGACAAATAAATCTTGTCCACTTTGAAATGCTTCGAGTCACATAATTTACCATTGACAAGATCAACTAAGTGAAGTGAATAATCTTCAAGAGCAGACCTATAATAAATATATTATATTAACTCTAGAATACATTGAAAGATGTAATAAAATACCTAGATGTGGGGGAAACGGCTTCATTGTTACTATGAATTAAATAAAAATGGGGTCGGAGATCATCTGGGATTTGAGCAGCAGAGCCGATAATAACATATTTGCCATCATCGGTGAAAAGACTGCACTCTCTATTGAGCTGGTCCATGCTCGCATTGTTCATTCGATATTGACAAACATTTACTACATGCTTCAACTATAACAAAATTAAGATTAACTTATCGACAAATTTACAAATTAATTAGCATTACCTTAAAAAATCGATGAAAAATATTTGCTCGTATATATTGATTAATTCCATCAGGTTCATTTTGTACGAGTTCACCAGGATATCCCTTGATCAAATCTCCAGCGGCCCCTGCTCCACAATATCTGTATATCTAAAGAAAGTCATAATTGAGTAATTAAAGTAATGGTTGTCAAGTTGTAAACATGTAAAGAAAGTTGAACCTCTAGCGAAGTCTGGTCAGCAGAGAATGCAATGAAGTGCTTGCCGTCCGGGGAGAACTTTCTTAGGAAACAAGGCGGCTTCTCAACATTGACCACGGTCACGTTAGGGAACACTGTCTGGTACAAGAGCCTGCTATTGTTATTGTTATTACTGTTGTTATTGTTATTGTTGTTATTGTTGACAGTGCTTGCCAGGCCTAGTTGCCTCTGGTTTAGGCGCCACACGATACTCTGACAACACAACTTTCTGCGAATGACAGTTCCTCTACAGACATCATCTTCATCTTCAAATTCTATTCGTTCTTGTCTTTTTCTCTTCCTTTCCATCGTTTCTTCTGTCACTGAACTGACAGGAGTGACAGCGGTACAATGTTGCCACTACAACTAAACAACACTAGAATAATACATTTTCCAGATGAAAATATATTTTCTCAATGACGCAATATAAATCTGCGTAGTAAATAAGTATAAAATATTAAATAATGAAATAAATAACGTGAAAGGTTATAATTGATAACTCAGATTTAAAAAAAAACATAAACAATTTTTTTTAAATTTTTATAATTAAATATTCAAATTTATTTATAGATAACTTTGGTATAAAAATGCAAAAAGTGTATTATTAAATGCATAAATAGCTGCATTGATCGTTGCAGAAGAACTGTCAATCAGAGGCGGCGATGCCAAGTGACAGTTGCGACGGCCGCCTCATGACTTGTCCAGTTTCTCGATAAAAGGTAACGCTTGAATCTCTCTTGTATTGTTTTCTTGCTAATTCTGTTACATAAATTCCAATTTAGACATTTGATTTATTGTAAACTATATGTACATTTCATAAACTATATCTGTCGTTTGTAAACACTGACAACACATTATTGTTTTGTTCGATTAGATTTTTATATTCAATACTGGTCCTAATACTATCTGACTAAAAGCTGTGTCTATTATAATGCAATAAAAATATGCATCTTCGAAAAAATAATCACTGTTCTTTAAATTATGTCAACATCACATTTTTTTTTCATAACAAGAATATATGTAATAAAAATAAACATTAAGTATTCATTCGCTTTTTAGGTGTTATTACTTAAATCAATTAAAATGGGAGATCAAGATGCTCCACAAAATACGTCATTCTCTCTGGAATCAATGAAAGTTATAGCTGAAAGCATTGGTATTGCCGGGTTGCCGGATGATGCCGCAAGGGAACTCGCCGAAGATATATCTTCTCGACTGAAATCAATTTTACAAGATGCATCCAAATTCATGCATCATTCCAAAAGAATTAAACTCACAGCTGATGATATAGATAATGCCTTAAAAATAAAGAATATTGAAGTGAATATATTTTTAGTAATGTAATTTCATCATATATTGTTTTTATAATGAATTTGATTGAATTTTTTTAGCCTCAATATGGATTTTTTCAAACAGAATCTTTACCTTTTCGATTCGCATCTGGTGGTGGAAGAGAATTGCATTTCATCGAAGAGAAAGAAATCGACCTCAATGAAATGTTGGCCAGTCCTGTTCCAAAAGTTCCTCTCGAAGTCACAGTGAAAGCCCATTGGCTCGCAATCGATGGAATCCAGCCTACAATTCCTGAAAATCCTTCACCTATCAGCAAAGAAGCTCTTAAATCTGAAGCCGTCGATCCTTTGACTAAACTCTCTAAACCAAACGACAAAGATTCAGCAGGTGGATTATTAAATTATATAGTTTTATTGCATTTATGCAATGGGTTGATTATTTATAGGCAAACCTCAAAGTACTAAATTGCATAAACTCAAGAATGTGGAAACAGTTCATGTGAAGCAATTGGCAACTCACGAACTTAGTGTTGAACAGCAATTATACTATAAAGAAATCACAGAAGCTTGCGCTGGATCTGATGAAGCTAGACGTGCAGTAAGTTTCATCATACTGTATTATTATATTATTTAAATTTTATATCTAATATTATTTTTTTTTTATAGGAAGCCCTTCAGTCTCTTGCTTGCGATCCCGGCCTACACGAAATGTTACCAAGAATGTGTACTTTCATTTCGGAAGGAGTTAAAGTTAACGTAGTCCAAAATAACTTAGCCCTATTGATTTATCTCATGCGAATGGTGAAAGCCTTACTCGATAATAAGTCATTGTACCTGGAAAAATATCTCCACGAATTAATACCTTCTGTGTCGACGTGCATTGTTTCAAAACAACTATGCGTAAGGCCCGATTTGGACAACCATTGGGCCTTGAGAGACTTTGCATCTAGACTCATGGCGCAAATATGTAAAAACTTCAACACAACTACAAATAACGTACAAGCCAGAGTCACAAGGTACCCAATATATTCTAGTAATAATATTTTGAACTGTCATAATGAAATTTTTTCTTATAGATTATTCAGCAGAGCTCTCAATTCTCCCGATGGGAAAGATGATAGATCTCACGGTCATGGTGAGAAAACACCCCTCGCTACTCTATACGGTGCTATTCACGGCTTATCGGAGCTTGGCCCTGAAGTTATTAAGGTAATATTTTTTATCATTTGCCACTATATTATAATATTTTCACTACATTACAAAAAATTGTTTAGGCATTTATTCTACCCCGCGTCAGATGGATTGGTGATAAAATTGAAGCTAATATTGACTCGCCAATAAATGCAGATAAATTAGCAGCGGGTCACATCAAACACATCATGGGCAAAGTGTTAGGCCCCGTCCTCAAAACAATGAGAAACCTTCCAGATATAAATGATGAATATCGGTAATATACAATCCCTATAAAAAATTTGTCTTATTAATTTAAAATATACATTGTAGACGAGATTACGGATATTTGGGATCAACTCTACACGTGGCTGTTGTAAAAGCGAGAAATGCTTCAACAAATACCACAAATACGGGAACTAACATGCAATCTTACGCTCCTATTCCCTTCTCTGTGGTTGCGTCAACACCGTCGATTATTCTTCCACCCCCGAAGCCAAATCGTAAGTATTAATTGATCTTGATTGTGTGACGCTTAGATAACTTTTGCTTAAAATAATTTCTGCTCAATCTTGTGGCATATATTTATCCATTATAAAATTGGGGCGTCTACATAATACAATGCTTAACATGTTGACTGCCGGCAGAAAAATGCGATTCATCTAGAAAACACCAGTTAACTTTTTTTCTTGTTTCGTAATAATTTAAAATAAGTTTATTACAACTATATAAATACGAAAAAAAGTACAAAATCTTACTACAGTCTACAATTACAGGAAACAAGTGGAAAAAACCGCTCGCTACGACTGCCCGCAGCAGAATTGCGTATTTGTTTATTCTTGTCCGTTATACGCGGATCCGCATAGCCGACAGTTAACATGTTAAATCAAAACTGATCTAAACATCACATAACCAATATAGCATGCAATCAAAATTGCAGTGGGACTTTTGCCCCACCGATTATACCTTTAAAATACATTTTTAATAATTTCGATTAAAAATAACTTTTTATTTTCATAGTAACTGTATTTAAATTATACTCAATCTCAATGTTAATTAATTTTAGCTCCAGTAATGAACACAAATAGAACAGTGGTGATGAGTAACAACCAACAACTGGGCAGAGTACTGTCGTCCGTAACTCAGAATATGCCCGCCCAGAAGTTTGTAATCGTAACGCAAAAAGCACCGAACTCGGCAATCTCCCAAAATCAACTAGTATCTTCAGCGATCCAGCAACAGCAGCAGGTGTACGTGAACAGTGTCGTAGCGCAGCCTAACACAGTGATCAGAACAAATACACAAGCGGTAATAACAATCGACAATTCATTCAAAAATGCAACCGTTCATAATTAATGTGATTCTGTTTCAGGTATCGAATCCGATCGTTCCCAAGCCCATATTCATCGGGCAAGGCAACGCACCTCCTCCGCCCGAACTGGATGATCTCTCGCATCTAGCGTAATCTGCTCACAGTACAATAACCATACAATTTACAAATAATATATAAACAAAATATGTTCTGACAATTTTTTTTTACCAGTGCATATTTTATCAGAATACATTTGTTTTTTAATCGAACGCCTGTTGTCATAAACCGATTGTTTTTTTTTTGTATTATAAATCTTTTTATTTAATAAAACCAACCAAATCTACTTTAATTTTCAATTACTCCTTACCTAAATGACACATATATTCTTAGAATGGATGTATTCATTTGGTGTATGGGAAAATAGCTCTTAATTCATAGCAAGATAAATTTTATAATTGAAAGTATAATGCATGTACTAAAGACATTTTAGAATTAAATGTGAACTATTAAAAAATTCAACTGCAATCAAATTCAAATATTTCAGTGTGACAAATTACGGCCTTTGGTGAGTAATCTTGCCTCTGAGCTTGTGTGACATTTACTCTACACATATATATATGAAGGTCTTCTTTACAAACTGTGTTTGCAATTTTTCAATAAAATAAATAACTATTACTTACTTCAAAAACCTTATATATTCATTTCATATACAGAAGATAAAAATGTATAATGTATCAACCATTATATGTGGCGTATCTCTGCCTTGAAGATAAGTATTGTTGATTAGTGAAAGAAAATGACAAGTCAACAGTAACGCCATTATCAAATTACATGTCATGCTATGTTCTTTAATTAAATTTTAAAATGGTAAAAATTTGCATAATTGGTGCTGGAGTATGCGGTTTGAGTTGTGCGTTGAGGATAAAGGAAAAATATCCTCACTATGAGGTAAATATAATTATCTATTACACCGGTATTAAATAAATTTACTAATATTGAATATTAAAGGTGATTGTGGAATCAAAGGAGTTTTCTCCGAATACAACGGGGGACGGATCTGCTGGACTTTGGGGCCCGTATCTTCTAAAAGACACCCCAGCTGAAAAAATCTAGTACGTGATCGAATACACATGTATGTTTCCTGTTCATTTATTTTTTATCAACCCACAGCCGATGGAGTAAAGAAACGCATGATTTCTTCTTCGACTTATGGCGCAGAGGTGAAGCAGGATCTTGTCTGATACCATGTATGAGAATATCCACTGAAAAGTCATCGCAACTGCCAATATGGAAAGATGTTGTTTACGGCTTTAAAAACTTAAACACGGAGGAAATTAAAGCGTTGGAATTCAAACTCAATATAAAGTGAGGAAATTTCTTTCTTTAATTGAAAAACAGTTTACAATTTGAATTTGTTTGTAGGTCAGCTTATTCATTCATAACATTTACATGCGAACCCAAACTATTACTACCTTATTTAACAACGGAATTTCAAAAACTCGGTGGCATCATCAGACAAGCTGATGTAAAATCAATCTCAAATTATACAAATGGAGAGTATGATATTGTTATTAACTGCACCGGACTTGGATCTAAAGATTTAGTCCCGGATAAATCTATGTATCCGATACGAGGCCAAGTTGCTAGAGTATGCTTATAAAATCCATTCAATAATATTTATGAATTAAACAATAATAGCTTTTAATTGAAGGTAACTGCTCCGTGGGTTTATTATGCAATATTAGATGATTCCGATGATGGGAATTATGTGATACCCAAGTATGATTTATTAAATATTTATGTGTTATTTATTTTGTTATACAATTTACCTATTTTATTAAAGCCTACATGATGTTGTATTGGGTGGAACTCATCAAATTAACGATTACAATACAATTGTGGATCCTAAAGACAGCAAATTTATATTTGATGGCTGCCAGAATCTCATACCGGGACTGAAGGTAAAAATGAATTGCAATTTATGAAATCATAATAAATTGATTTTGTTACAGCACAGTGTAACTAAATTCGAATGGGTTGGACTCAGACCCGGACGGGATAGTGTCAGGTTGGAGCAAGAAGAAATATGTGTAAAAGCCGGACAGAAAGTACATCTAATTCATAACTACGGTCATGGAGGAAGCGGTGTGACACTCGCCTGGGGTTGTGCAGGAGAAGTCCTCAAAATGGTCGATAATTTGAATCTTTCCAAAACAAAATGCAAACTCTGAATCACTGTTTGAACTTTCAAAAATAAAACATGCATTTAATTAAACATACTTCTTCATACTAATAGAAGTATACATTTTTTATTGTTTTTTTCTTTCTAATCTCCATTATCAGAAAACAGCTTTTAGCTATGCATACTTATTATCCGTATTAAGTCATAACTGATGTTTTTATTAAAAATTATATTATTTTGGTTTGGTCGTTAAAAGTCGAATTCAAAAGAGTCTAGTCCATGTCCTACGAATGAAGATTTTGATTTATCTGTGTGCTTTGGCTCCATGTTCTAATTCAATGGGTATACCCTACCGTATGGTACTGTGCCTATGACTATTGGTTTTTCTGCGGTTAAATTTGTATGCAACAATTTCGAATAACAAGTGACCTGAAATAAAAATCAATTTTATCTTCTACAATTATGTGATCATTGTTGAACTAACCCTCAACATATAGTCAAGATCCATTAGCTTGCAAAACTTAAGGTGAGATCCGATTAAATCTTTCGGTACTATAATTTCATCCTTCCACTCTTTACACCGCTTTTTATTTACCCCTCCTAACCGTTTCATCCATACAGATTCGAAAATGTGTGATGATTTTTTTTTCGTTTGAAATGTCACCACCTGAAATGTTCAAATTGTAAGTATACATTTTAATAATATCCAACAGCATTTTCAACCCACTCTTATAATTGAAATTTTAACTTCAGCAATCGGAGTGTTGCTCTTATTTTGACAGACAACATTGTAATATAGTGTATCTCCGGGACAATAAGCACCATTATCAAATTGAACATCTAACATAATTGGAACCACATCACAACACAGGTTGTAAAATGATTGCTCCATGTGTATGCGGCCTTGTTTCTGAAAGTACATTAGTTTATGCACTAGTTTTATATTAAGAGTGACTTGGGTGTATTATACAACTTAAATTTATTAGTTTTTACCTGGCATTCTGGGTAATCGTGAAGATCAACATGTGATAATACTTTAAAACTTGATTGTATTTGCTTGTCAAAGTCTATCATCCTTACTAAACTAACGGTCATAACATATCTTATGAAACCACCTTTGCATTCAAAGCTCGGTGGTATATCTTTGGGAAGCATACATGTGAATGGGAAACATTGTCTGCCGGCTTGGATATATATTTCTTCCCCTGAAACAATTCCACCAAAAAATAGCTCATAATAATAATTGTATTTCAATCCTCACCGTCTTGTGAACCAAGTATAAAATATGAATGGCTTAAATGCTGTTGTTTTGTGTCATCTACTTTATCGGTTCTAGAATTCGTAGCACGCTTCCACCATGGGTTTTCATATCGCTTTATCTCAGAATATCCTCTGAATTCTGCTAATATACCTGACCCAACAATTTTATTAATATACAATAATTGTTAGATATGGATGTTACATTCAATAAGTAGGTTAGAGGAAATTGATTACAAACTGGTTTGCCACACATATAAAAATACAAAGATTACCGGTGACTCTTTGAGGCGCTTGAAGTTTTAAATAAACCATTCCAGTTATACATTCACCGGGAAGGAAAGCCTGATCGTGCTTATTAAAAATTATTATGTTATCAGCCAAATACATTTTTAATCCTATCAAATATAATTATGAAGAATATTCCTCAACGGAGTGAGGATTCAAACTGAAACTGAATTACCTTATCACTTGTTGCTAATTCTATTCGCCAACTCGATCGTAGGCTAACTAAAATGTATTTTATCCACAAATGAAAATAAAAAACAAATTTCATAATATGTTAATGATTTATTATTAAGTTAAAAGTTATAAAATATTTAGGATTGTTGGAGGCACAAAATTACTTGGGTATTTCCATCAATAGATTACCTAATAAATTGAGTTTTCCTCTTCATTTAGTTATGATTTAATCACCCAACAGCGGAATTTACATATTTAATTATACTTTATAATGCAATTATTGGAATCACATCGAGAAAATGTTGTTTTTATGTATATAAAGAAATTATTTTTGCTATGCAAATTTTCAACATATTAAATTTAAATAATTCAACAGGTATTTTTTAAATATCCTATGGCATTTGAAAATTCGCCATGGATATTTCTTACTGATATCACAATCGCGTTTAAAAACGTTTGCAAATACGGCCCTTTATTACCATTTTAAACATAAAATAGTCCATTTATCCCATACTATTTTTATTTGGTGGATTTAATCATCGCGTGTTGTAAATTATGTGCAATTAGTATTTTAAAAAAAACATACGCGTTTATTTGTGACAATAATTTGTTTAGAAACATACAATTAGCTACTGACATTTATGATTGTATCACTTGTTAAAATTCATTCCTATTAGCAAACTCGTGGATATTTTCCATCAACCTTGCTTTGGCTAAATCCGATACAACAATTGCGGAACTTTCTTCCTTCTGGAACATTTCGTCGAGATCTAAAACATCACTCTTATTGCTCAGGATCATGGGGATTATAATCAAGGAGAGTATAAACCCGAAGATCGACATTTTTTCCTGGTGTGTCTGATATACTTTTTTTGGGTACAACTCTTGGGGGTTGCAACCCAAAAGAGTGATCCTGTCGCAAAGACAGGAGTAGTAATAATCCATCAAGTATTTCATATGAGCCTTCCTGAACTTCTTGTCCGTTGAAGAATACAACATGTATGTTAAATCAGTGACGGGAGAAGAATATCTCAGGATTTGATAATCTATGAAAACGACGTCAATGGGCATTCCATCCTGAAAATCAATAAAAAAAAACTACTTTATTAACAGTATTAATACACCTCAATCATAGATATAAACATAAGATATCGCATGAGTGGATAAATGCGTGTTTAGTTCAAGTGGATCAAGTGCTCAAAAACATGAGTTACCTGGCAAACATTATACTGTAAACATGTCTCTTCATATCTTCAGTTATATTTCACAGTAAAATGGGTAAATGCATTGTTACTACATGTCATATGGACTCAAACATACACTCAAATACATCTAGGCTCACTTTTTACCAAAGACTACTTCTTTAACGTGTTTAAAATATTATTAAGTATTGTCACAACCACTCTCAATGGTCACTAGAAATGTGTTGAGTGAGGGAGACACACTTATGCCTTTATCGAATAAGAGAGAAGAGTGCAACAATACACGGGCTCTGATTTCCTGTATTGTAAAGTAAATACGGATTATTAATTCTGTGTAACTACTAATAGTTAAGATCACCGACAGACAATTAATTAACACGTTGTTGTGTCTAAAAAAACCCTCTCAAAAAAAGCTCCTCGGAGCGTAAATAAATATATAATTTAAAAAAATACATACTTTTAATATTAAATATAAATATTAAAAAAAAACAGTTTGGGACACCATCTTCGAATCAGCTGTTTTCGTGAAGTACGTATGCATTGTGTCTGTTAAATACGTTAGGAATGAAGCAATTACTTTTATATTTACAGTTAGTTCAAGTCCCCCTGTATACAGTTAATAAAGCATATGAATACATTAAATTAATGAAAGTACCTTCTCGTCTTCTTCTTATTTGGATATAAGATAAATACCTCGACTTACGTCATTTTTTTCGACATGTGTCGTTGTTACTCGCGTAATAACTGTAAATTTTTACGTAATGTAAACATGATTGATTTGTCCCATTGAGATTATAAGTATGAAGCAGTGATGAAACTGTCTATTTACATTGTCAATAAATGTGAAATATGTTATTAATTTATTTTTCGAGGGAAAGGGTTAACTATTTTCCATACAAAAGGGCGTTTAACTAAAGAATCTGGAATGCATTAAGGACGTAACTCGAGGTACTGTGAATATTTAATAAGCGAATGTGCTCTTTACATCTGATTTATCAGGAAATGTACTGTGATAATCAAACCTCGGCCAAATGGGTATAAAAAACAGGTTTTCAATAGCTCACAATTGTAGATCACTACACGGCTTTTATTTTTATTATATATATTGCCTTATTTGGTAGTAAAATGTATTATTCTATTTGAATTTTTGCATATTAACAGAACAATCTTAAAACATTATAGATTGTATGATAACTGTAGATGTATTATTATATTTATACATATTTGGTTAACGGGTGTGTATGTTATATGTCTGTCTGTACAGATCTCTCAATAATACATATCTAAAATCTCAAAACGAGTAATTAAATGATAATAATACTAAATTAATAATGCATAATAAATGACAATTCTCAAAAAACAATATTTATTGGGAGACTCGCTTTTTAAATATTGTGATGAGTGTTGTCATCGTATGAAAACCGTATTAAATTATTTTATTTTATATGAATTAATGTTTTTACTTTAAAACAAAAATGAAATCAAAATATAACCGCCCAACCAAAAAAAACTAAGAAGAACATCAGTGAGTTGAAATAAAATAATACTTTGACACGCAGAGGGCAAAATATAACAGTTTGTAGACCAAATCGAGTCAAATTAAGCGTCTGCAAATGGCTGTGATTAGTGATGTCGTTACACAATATGCAAGCCTTGACCAACAGGATGAAAAAAAAGGTTTTCAATTTGTCACAATTGTAGAGCACTGCGAGGCTTACATTTTTATTACATATATTGCTTTATCATGTGGTAAATTGTATTATTCTGGTTGAATTTTCGTAAATTAACAGAAAATTCTTATAACATATTAATAAAATAAAATTTGCATTCAACTTTATAGTTTGTCCCATGAATATAATAATTGATGTATGATAAGTGTAGATGTATATCATTTTTTTGTGTAAATATCAGAGAGTTGAAATAAAATAATACAATAAAGGTAATCGTTGCAGAGCTCGAAAACATCAAAGCATTTCATTACACCCACTTGGATTAGGTCTGGTCATCATACTCTTTGCATGATTTAAAAATAATTTACTAATACCTCATCTATTGGTTATGATTTAAAAATGAGGTATTATCATAGTCAATGTAGTGATTTGGATTTTCTTATTGAGGAGTAATATAAGAATAATTTAATAATTAAATGCAGTATCTTTACCACACCCACTTGGACTAGGTCTGGTGGTAATAGTATGTATATAATACACGTACCTTATGTTTGAATAGAAAGTTATTTGTCCAACAATCACCGTGACAAATCGCATTGTAAGGATGCGCCATTTCCCTGGACATTAGGGCTTCTAACTTTTCCGGGAGTTTATTGCAGAACTTCTCCAGTCTCCTCTTCAAATCCTCGTCGTCGACTTGCTGCAATACAGTTTGTGTACTTTGCGACAACATTTTGTGAAAGTTGTCTCCGTAACCCACCCCCTTGCACGCATAATCGGCGAGCCTCTCTAAATTATCAGGGTTCTTCTTCCTCATCACAAATGAGAGGGCGTGAAGCATCGCCATTTTCCTCACCACCAATTTCGCATGATCCAAATCGAACGATTGAAACTTGTTGGACATGGTGAAGTCCTTCGGGGCCAAGTCCTCGAGCACCAGCGTCTGGAAATTGGACGGGTACCTCTTGGCGAAGTGGTACTTGTCCTCATTCGGGATGTCCAGATTATCCTGCAGGGAGCAGAGGGCGGGTAACACTTCGGAGTATGCATTTGTCTCCCGAAAGTAGAAGTCGTCGATGGGTAATGTCTCCCTGATTTCGGCGCCATCGAGAGCCAGTTTGACTATGATGTGTATCCTCTTGGATTGATCGTTCTCGATCACTTCCACCCTTATTATTTCCCCCAGGAAGTTGTCCCCCTTGGCCGAGGCAGAAGTGCACTTGACTGTGAAGTCCTTGAAGCCTTCACTCTTAGCTATCATGGATATGAGAGTGATGTCACATCTTGAAGGTAGTTTAACCTCTGTTGAAGCCATGGCGACTGACAAGGTACACTAGTCAGCACTTTATAATATAGTCTCTTTATAATGATGTTGCGTGATAAAACTATCTCATATAAATTATTACTACGGAAGATGACTGTTTATTAAATACAACCAAACATCGTATTTACGTTTCCCTCAAAATTACGTTTTTATTGGCATATATCGAGTCCCATCCATACATTTTTTTCGCGCAATTAATGTTACAAACCTTTAATTTGAATATTTTTTCTCTAGAAAATTTGTATTGACGTAATTTTTCCCGCCCAAATTTAGCGTATAAAAGTACCAAAAAAGGTGCTTTCATTAATTTAATTAACTTTATACAGGGGTACGTGAACTAACTGTGAATATAAAAATAATTGGTTCATTCCTAATGTATTTAACAGACACAATGCATACGCACTTCTCGAAAACAGCTGATTTTTTTTATTATTTATATTTGATTTTAAAAGTATATATTTTTTTAAATTGTGTATTTATTTAACGCCCCGAGGAGCTTTTTTTGAGAGGGTTTTTTAGACACAACAACGTGTTAATTAATTGTCTGTCGATGATCTTAACTATTACTAGTTTTAATAATCTGTATTTACCTTACAATACAGGAAATCAGAGTAAACCTGGATCAAGATTATTTCCGATCTCCCAGTCGTAGCCCATGTATTGTTGCACTCTTCTCTCTTATTCGATAAAGGCATAAGTGTGTCTCCCTCACTCAATACATTTCTAGTGACCACTGAGAGTGGTTTTGACAGTATTTTAAACATGCTAAGGAAGTAGTGTTTAGTAAAAAGTGAGGCTAGATGTATTTGAGTGTATGTTTGAGTCCATATGACATGTAGTAACAATGCATTTACCCATTTTACTGTGAAATATAACTGAAGATATGAAGAGACATGTTTACAGTATAATGTTTTTATACATAACAATGTGTGAATTAATTATCTGTCGTTGATCTCAACTATTACTAGTTACACAGGTCACCTACTTAATAATCAGTATTTACATAACAATACAGGAAATCAGAGTAAACCTGGATCAAGACGATCGATCAGGAATTTTATTAATATTATTCTCGATAACCGAAGTCGTAATAACCGATCGAATCAATTAAAAAAATTGACTTGAACGGGAGCAAGGGAAATATATTACATTAAAGTAAAATCACCTATATTTATTTCAGTAAATGATTATTATTAATTTTTCTAAAGTTAACGACCATCTTAAAAAATGTAATATAATAATGTATTTATTCACTATATGGAAAAAAAAGTTCAAAGCCTCTTGACGTTTTTACAGGTCCCTACAAAAACATAAAAACTAGGTTTCACTATAATTGTATTTTATTATTATTTAATTTCTTGATAAATCGCCGCGTTGGTAAAACAAGGTTTAATGTAAAAATACCAAAATTTTGTATATTTGCTTTAGAAGTCTATTTCTTTATGTAAATAAGTATATATTTTTTCAATTCAGTCCGATTTTATTAATATTGGATTCAGTTTTTTCACAACCGATGAGATATTATTATAATAATTTTGGGGGATTTTCAGATGATTTTGGAAAATATTTCCTTCTGAATAAAAGTGTTAAATTCAAATATTTCATAAAAATAGGGATCGCCTAACTTCAACACGCCAGTTGAATAAAATGTATATGTTGAAATAATAAATTATATGATAAAATAATTATTTAAATTATATCTTTATACTGAGTATAATACATTATTTAAAACAATTGTCTTTGGGGGTCTAGTTTATTAAGTTTTTTAGGTTGTGTGTGAAAAGTTTGTTACAATTTATCGTTTTAGAAAATCCAATGTCACTTTTCTTTGACATTTTAATTCGTAACGTTTTGTATTGATCCATACAAAGAAGATAAACATGATAGAACCTTTGTTTTACTAAATAATATTATTTTTTTAAACTAATATCTCAATAAATACATATATGTATGTAAAGGTTTTGATATAAAAAGTGGTCTGATTTAAGTGGATGCCTTCAATATTTTAATTAAACAATATGCGTATTTTTTATAGAAGGCTTTAAGATGGAAATCTGTTTATTTAATTATAATTAGGTATGTCTAGTTAAAATATATTCGTAATATGACCTCACACGAATAATCTAAAGCCCTTGATTGTGTCTGTGGGTTTTTAATATTATATTTATTTAAAAAAAATGCAGTTATTATCTCAGAAGGTCTGCCGGAAACGAATTCACGAAACTATTTACATATTGTATAAATAAATGCACACATATCTTATGTTATTAGTATGTTATGTTATATGTATGTTATTAGTATTACTAAAAAAATCTGTATAAAAGCATTTCTATCCAATAGTCGGCCTTTGAAAACGTTAAATGTCCGTCAATCAGTCAAATTCGAGGACGAAAAATACACATACCTAGGTTTCTAAATTCATTTACAAATAATTAATATCCATTACTTAAATATATAGTATTTAATTCACGGATCACGATACAGCATTTAACATGTCGTGTCGTGGAAAATATTATTAATAAGTATGAAATTATTTTATTGTAGACAATTTCCGCAATGGTCGACAAGCCCTAACAATAAATTTAAATAAACATATGTGCCCAAAGCTGTTAATTTATATAAGTAAAAAATTATATGCCTACGTGTAAGAAATAATACGTATTTATCTTGATATTACATCTACAATAATAAATTAAAGGTCAAGTTGTATGTACATAATATGTACCTACATACTACAATGTAAATGATTGAACAAATTCATTTATAAACATCTAAATTATTCAATAAACCTTCGTATTTATAATTGTAAAATAAGGATTTATCATAATTTTTGATTAGAAGCATTGTTTAAACTGATTTTACTCCTTGTTTTACATTTTTTTAAATATTTTTAAAAAGTGTCATCTGTTGAATGCGGTTAGAACTTTTTTTATAATGGTTCGGGGCGGAAATATATTTATTTTTATTGATTTATAATTTATATTTGTATAGTTTATAATTTATTTATAAATATTTAGTTTTTAATCAATTATCGTATTATATAATGATTTTAATTTTAATGTGTCTTGCAATAGTTTATAAATTATAATGCGTATTTTCATAATTGAATTATACGCTGAAATCTCGAAGCCATACATATTATGACGCAATTTAAAAAAATGCGTCGTTTCTACTTTCTTTCTTGTAAAAATGTGCAAATATTTCATAACCTTTGATATTCGTATAAATCAAACGAATGAATTTCTTGTTTTTGTTGTGTAAAATCATCATTATTTATAATGCCATTGTATTTCTGTACAATTATTACGCTGTTTCTTATTGAAAATATCTCATTACACAACTGTTTTATACTAAAAATACAATTTATTAAATATTCTCAATAGCTGTAATTTCAAAACACCTCGAATTTATAGCAAAGTCAATGACTTTCTAGTTTCATTATTTGAGTCTTCTTGACCTCTCAATGTTGTCTGCCAAATTTTGACGCGTTTACTGAAAATTTTAAAAATAATATGTGTGTCAATGATTTACGTTTTATGTGTGTCAATGATTTAAGTTTTACATTAAAATCGAAATAATAAATAATTGAATCATTTTTCAAGAAATCACTCTATGACTCACATTACAATTCTTCAAATTATTGTATTGTCCAATGTGCATTTTCGTTCTAAACAAACGATCTTTGTTTCTTTGTTCTTTTAATAGAATATAAACCATAAAAACAATAACAGATATTTCCCTATTCAAAACAAACTTAATATCCAATAATTATTATTTATAAATTAATTGAAATAAGTGTGTTTGTAGTATAAATAAGTTTGGACATTTTCATATTCTATAAATATTTTATCAATTTGCGATAGTTTTTAAAGTTTGACATTTACTCTACAAACAGTACATTAACTACAACGATAAGAGACTATTTTTCATAAGCAATAGTTCATCAATAAGATTGGTTTTGTGTGTATTTTGCACATCACAATCACAGCCGTTTTGTGTTTATTTGATATTTGCTCTACAAACATAAGAAAGGATTATTAAAAAAACCTAATTAAAATCATCCACATACATCTTCTTATAAAGAGCTTTATTATATTATACAAGGAAGAAACGAAAATTTATTTAATTTTAAAACTTCCTACTAGGCAATTTTACTGTTACAATTTGTCCATAATTCCATATTTTACGTCCGCATTTGTGTGATTTTCGAAATGTAGACATATTGTAAAATTTCCGCAATTTTGAGTGCTTAGATTTTTTTTATATACAACACAACTCATAGTGATTTTTCACTCTTTTCCTGCATAAAGTACATTCATCTGTTTTCTTAGCTTTAAATTTAATTCATATTGTGTCTTAATTATCCAGAAGCAATACTTGGATCTTAAAATAACTCGATAAACTCGTGTTGGCACTGTACTGAGTAAGTTTTGTTCGAATAATCACATTAGACTGTCCTAAGTGCGTCACAAAACAGTTTACAATTTATCAAATTAAATGTATAAACAATCTAGCTCAAAATAAATTTCACAGAATACAAATACGCATTGAATTGTATCAGAAAAACACATCGAATTGTCTAAATTTAACGTGTATGCTAAACAGAGAAGTATTCGTATTTTAAAAAGAGATTTAAGACACATTTAACCAGAAAATATTACTGGAAAGACTCCTTTTTTTATTAAAAAAACGTGTCGTATTAATCTAACCTTTCCATTTTGCCATTTTCAGTCAATTAAAAACTAGATTAATTTGATTCAATGTTTTATATTGTAATAAATGCATTTTTTGACCTCATCAACATCATTGACCATTGAACGTGAACAACAAAAATATTTTATTTATTTGCGCAGTTGCCGTGTTTTAAAAATGTGTGTTTATTTTTATTTTCATAATATTTTTGTGTGTATGTTTTTTTTTGAGATGATAAACAAACGCAGATTAAAATATCGTAAGTACGTGCCAGCGATCGAGAATCTTTATCTAAAAATAATATTAAATAACATTGCCTCTTATCGCTGTTATATTAAAAAATATATAAATTGATAATTTAATAAAATGTTTCCATTTCAGGCGCTCAAAGATCGTTAAAAACAAACAATTGCTAAGCATTTTTTAAAATAACGAATATGATTATAACTGAAAACATACATATATCTAAATATAAATGATTAATTTGTATTTCGTATGCTTAAATAGCCTCGTTGTTGATTTAAAAAAAAATTGATTTTTAAATAATATAATTCTAACGACTGAAATATTTTGTTTTCTTTCCTTTTCCGAAGAAAAATTGTTGGTGTTTATTGTGTTATTGGTAAGTTGCCATCTTTATTCATTTAAACTCGTTAATTTGTATGAAAAATACGCAATATTGATTAATAATGTATATTTCAGTCGAGTATATGTAAATTTCTACGGAATTGTGAAATATATTTTTCCAGTACTTTCCACAAGACGTGCCATCGTCGCGTGCGTTTCCTTTAAAGCTGTAAGCGCGCACTCTCTTTGTTCTCAATACAGTAACCATATTTTCTATAAAAAATAATTTAATTCATCATTCCCTGACCAAATCTATAATTTTCGACTTTTGTCTATAATCTCCATGTTTGTCTTGTGTAATATCTCTACATATTTACTAAATGTATTTCAAATAAAATTCATCGAGTACAAAATGCAAACTTCAAAACGATCTATTCTAGAACTAATTGATGATTTTAGTTTATTCATCTTAATAATATGGTTTTTACTGAAAAACCATGTAATTTTTCATTACAAATGTGTTTAATGCAGTGTTGATGTCAATAAGTACTCTATATGTGTTATAATACAATGTAGAATATTGTATACGTAGACGCTGTAGAACTGTTTCATGTAAAATGAAAATGTATAGTGTGCATGCATATATAGTCGACGGATCAATAGTGTAGATTATTTTCGCACAGCAGCTTGTAACGAGTCGCATTATTGGCGAGGCTATATAAAGGGGCCCCGCCTAGCCCCGTCTAGAAGTTCCGTTGGAGAAGTTGACGAGTTCACAAGTCTCGTTCTGAGCTGCGGCCTGTGCTGAATACTTTGTTACAAATTGTTTATTGCAGATAGTCTCCAGTTAAAGGTTATTACTAATTATTGTTTAATCAAGATAGTGAATAAAATGACTGGCATTGTTAGTCAAGTTGTACTAGATTTATAGTGATGATGATCATTGATCCTGTTACTGATTGTAACTGTACTGTAATTGAATTATACTCTTAATGTAGAAGTTATTATAATTGTGAGATTGAAAATGGAACATGTTTGAATAAAGAACAAAGAACACGTAATGAGAAGCGGCCGCCATCTTGTGTAGCGTCAGCAGCCATTATAGATTATTATACATTGCGTCGGTGAGTCATCGGGTCTAATAGAGTCTTGTTGTGCTTTCAGAATCAAACATGCAGATCTTCGTCAAGACTCTGACTGGCAAAACCATCACCTTAGAAGTTGAGCCTTCTGACACCATCGAGAATGTCAAGGCCAAGATTCAGGACAAGGAAGGAATTCCCCCAGATCAGCAAAGGTTGATCTTCGCCGGAAAACAATTGGAAGATGGACGCACTTTGTCTGACTACAATATCCAAAAAGAATCTACCCTCCATCTTGTATTGCGTCTTCGTGGTGGTATGCAAATTTTTGTAAAGACCTTGACCGGCAAAACCATCACCCTCGAAGTTGAGCCCTCAGACACCATTGAGAATGTTAAAGCCAAAATTCAAGACAAAGAGGGAATTCCTCCGGATCAGCAGAGATTGATCTTTGCCGGAAAACAACTTGAAGATGGACGCACTTTGTCAGACTACAACATTCAGAAAGAATCCACTCTCCATCTTGTACTCCGTCTTCGTGGTGGAATGCAAATCTTCGTGAAGACATTGACCGGCAAAACCATCACCCTCGAAGTAGAGCCTTCAGATACAATTGAAAATGTGAAGGCTAAAATCCAGGACAAGGAAGGAATTCCCCCAGATCAGCAAAGATTGATCTTTGCTGGTAAACAGCTCGAAGACGGTCGCACTCTATCTGATTACAACATCCAGAAAGAGTCCACCCTCCATCTTGTACTTCGTCTCCGTGGTGGTATGCAAATCTTTGTCAAAACCCTAACTGGAAAGACCATCACCTTGGAAGTTGAGCCCTCAGACACCATCGAGAATGTGAAGGCCAAGATTCAAGACAAGGAAGGAATTCCCCCGGATCAGCAGAGATTGATCTTTGCTGGAAAACAGCTCGAAGATGGACGCACTTTGTCCGATTATAATATTCAAAAGGAATCTACTCTTCATCTTGTACTTCGTCTTCGTGGTGGAATGCAAATTTTCGTGAAGACCTTGACTGGCAAAACCATCACCCTTGAAGTCGAACCTTCTGACACCATTGAAAATGTGAAGGCTAAAATCCAGGACAAGGAAGGAATTCCCCCAGACCAGCAAAGGTTGATTTTCGCTGGAAAGCAATTGGAAGATGGACGCACTCTTTCTGATTACAACATTCAGAAAGAATCCACTCTTCACTTGGTCCTCCGTCTCCGTGGTGGTATGCAGATCTTCGTAAAGACCCTGACCGGCAAGACCATCACCTTGGAAGTTGAACCATCAGATACTATTGAAAATGTGAAAGCCAAGATTCAAGACAAGGAAGGAATACCACCAGATCAGCAACGTTTAATCTTTGCTGGAAAACAACTCGAAGACGGACGCACTCTTTCTGATTACAACATTCAAAAAGAATCCACCCTCCATCTTGTACTTCGTCTCCGTGGTGGTATGCAGATCTTCGTCAAAACCCTTACTGGAAAGACCATCACCTTGGAAGTTGAGCCCTCAGACACCATCGAGAATGTTAAAGCCAAAATTCAAGACAAAGAGGGAATTCCTCCAGATCAGCAGAGATTGATCTTTGCTGGAAAACAGCTCGAAGATGGACGCACTTTGTCCGATTATAATATTCAAAAGGAATCTACTCTTCATCTTGTACTTCGTCTTCGTGGTGGAATGCAAATTTTCGTGAAGACCTTGACTGGCAAAACCATCACCCTCGAAGTCGAGCCTTCAGACACCATTGAAAATGTGAAGGCTAAAATCCAGGACAAGGAAGGAATTCCCCCAGATCAGCAAAGGTTGATCTTCGCTGGAAAACAATTGGAAGATGGACGCACCTTGTCTGACTACAACATTCAGAAAGAATCCACTCTTCACTTGGTCCTCCGTCTCCGTGGTGGAATGCAAATCTTTGTGAAGACCTTGACTGGCAAGACCATCACCCTTGAAGTAGAGCCTTCAGACACCATTGAGAATGTGAAGGCCAAGATCCAAGACAAAGAGGGAATTCCTCCAGATCAACAGAGATTGATCTTTGCCGGAAAACAGCTCGAAGATGGACGCACTTTGTCCGATTATAATATTCAAAAGGAATCAACTCTCCATCTTGTACTTCGTCTCCGTGGTGGTATGCAGATCTTCGTAAAGACCTTGACCGGCAAGACCATCACCTTGGAAGTCGAACCTTCTGATACAATTGAGAATGTTAAAGCTAAAATCCAAGACAAAGAGGGAATCCCACCAGATCAGCAGAGATTGATCTTCGCCGGAAAACAATTAGAAGATGGCCGCACTCTGTCCGATTACAACATCCAGAAAGAGTCCACCCTCCATCTTGTACTCCGTCTCCGTGGTGGTTAAATGCCATCTTTAACCATGGATTTACTTTCTCTTGAGAAAATCACCTTTGCTTGTAATAAATGTTGCACAAATAACTATTTAAATTATTGTAATCATTCCATGTGTTTTTCTCTTGGTGTTAATAAATTCTGATCAACTGAATTTTTTTATTTTTTATTTATTCATCGATTCCTATTGAAGAGTTAATATAACAAAATAATAAACGATACAAAATAAATATACAGTTTTTTCAAGATAATACATAATATAAACTATTTTACTTCCTGTTCTACTGATTTTTAATAAATCATAGTTATTTAAATAATCATTGAAATTGTCTCCTACTGTAAAAACAAACCATCTTATCAATTTTTTATGTCCCCAATGACCTCCAGATAAGAATATTGAACAAATACAGTGATACCTCGACATACGAGTTTAATTCGTTCCGCAACTTTGCTCGTAACTCGAATCAAATTTTCCCATTCCGTACAAAATTAATCCGGTCTAGCCTCCCAAAAAGTCCTAGCAAAAAAAAATGATTTTTTTAACGTACAATGTGTTTTTGAATGAAAAACGTATTTATAAATGACAAATATTTATCATACAAAACCAAAACGAGAATAAAAAGAAATAATTAATTTTCGAGCCGCCTTGTGGCCCAGTGGTTAGTGTAATGGATTCGTGAGTGAAGACTCCCGGGTTCGATTCACGGTACCGGAGTCACTTGGTAGATCTAGCTTAGCAAACTAGATCTTAAGTACTCATTGCTGTGTGGTGGTCTGGGAAACCATCTCTACTATATTCTCCCGTAAAGGCCAAGGTGGCCTGGCCAACCCCTTATAAAGGGACTCCCGTCAATAGGGAAGGCGTTACGATATAAAAAAATATATATATATAATTAATTTTCATCACTGCTTTTCTCTTCATTGGTCTTTGCCTTTTTCGCTAAACTTTTTACGCCCTAACATGAAGGCTGTTTAGAAAAAAAACGTTCCAGACCCCTGAATTTCTCTAGCCGATTGCTCGTATCTTGAAAAACTCGTATATGGGGCACTCGTATGTCGAGGTATAACCGTATATGACAACATGTCAACGATGGCAACACTGCAATTGTATCAGTTGTGAGCACAGATATTATAAGTTGAGAGTGAATATTGCTGGAGAAAATGACAGGTAAAGGAGATGAAGAAATCCACGAAACTGTTCCCGACGCGTGTCACCCTCGCTTCCTGCCAAATCCTGACTTTCTGCTTAACACCAATGATGGTACCATCAATCACAAAAAAGTAAAACTATACAAATAATAATATATTTTCACCATCAGCAGCAATTCGAATGGCATTCGTGCAAATGGCCGTTGGCCTGGACAAACTATCGAACATCAACAAAGCTGTAGAATTCATCCACCGTGCCAAAAGGAGCGGAGCCAGTTTGGTCGCTCTACCCGAATGCTTCAATTCTCCCTACGGAACGAGTAAGACCTCATTTTTTATTAATCAAACGATACTATTTTCAATCAGAATATTTTCCCCAGTATGCGGAGAACATCCCCGACGGACAAACTTGCCAAGCTTTATCCAAAGCTGCCAAAGACACCGGATTAACAATCATCGGTGGTACAATCCCTGAGAAAGATGAAGAATCATTTTACAACACTTGTACGGTGTGGAATCAAGAAGGAGGTTTGATCGCTAAATTCAGAAAGGTATTTACATTTATTGAATATGAGAAATACACCTACAATTAATTATGTTTCAGGTGCATATGTTTGATATAGACATTCCCGGGAAGATAATATTTAGGGAATCTGAAGTGCTTCGTCCGGGTTCATCTTTAGAGACTATCAACGTGGGGCCTCTTAAAATCGGTCTTGGAATCTGTTATGAATTGAGATTCGAGGAAATGGCCAGAGTATACGCAAACCAAGGTGGACTATCACAAATTTTACAAGCTTATTTACACTAATATAAAAGAGAAACTTGTTTGGATAATCTAATTAATTATTACTTTTTACTCCGATGGCCAAAGACTTTGGATTGTGTGTAAATATTTTGAGAGGTATTTTTCGAAATAAAACAAGAGAATAATTGTCATAAAAAAATTTATGTATGTAATATTGTACAAACTTAGTTATAATTCTATATATTCATTACCGCCGATAAGAAGCCAGATTACTGAATGTATAAATATCAATATGACGGACCAAGCAGATGAATCTGAGTGAGACAATCAGTCAAACTCATACTTATCGATTTAATACAGTTTTTTTAAATTGTTTTGACAGGTTGTATTAATTAAAATATAATTTTTGATACAGGTTGTAATATGCTTGTTTATCCGGGCGCATTCAATATGACGACTGGACCTCTTCATTGGGAATTACTGGCACGAGCAAGAGCCAATGATTTACAGCTCTTCGTGGCCACTATAAGTCCAGCGAGGGTCAGCGAATCTGAATATGTGGCATGGGGACATTCTACACTCGTTAATCCATGGGGACAAGTGATCGAAAAAGCCGGCCACGGAGAAGAACTACTCATCGGAGAAATTGGTTAGTCTTAATATATCTAAAAAAAAATATACACATCTTAACGAAAACAATTTTTTACAGACTTAAACTTGGTTGACGAAGTTCGCAGACAAATTCCTACGTACGCACACCGAAGGATTGATTTATATTCAACTAATATGGTTAAAACGGATAAAAAAATAAATTAACCGTCTACCGGATACTACAAAAAACTAGTGTATGGATTTATTGGCCGCGCGCAGCCACTCTATTTTTTGAACATTTTTTATTTTTAAATAGCAAAATAAAAAATTAATTACAAATTTCTTTCATTGTTTTTAAAAATATTTCCCAGGATTAGGTTCGATTAATTATAAATGAACATGCATTTTTTTTTTATTCTTCAATAATTGTCTTATTATACTGGAATGATAAAAATTATATAACAGCTCTCCTTTTTTGTATTTAAGCTATCGTGAGATTTTTGGTGAAACAAAATATTGTCAAAAATTGTTTGCTATCCCGGTGGGCTTTATATGTTTAGGGATACATTTTTTTTCTCATATCGTTCTATTAATTGTCAATCCGTTTTGTATCAAATTCAAAGCAAATTGTTGACTAGTATAAGTCTATAATACGGAGTTGCAAGCTTCTGAACATTTTGTTATCCTAGATTCACAGCCTGAGTTTTATGGTTTATTGTATTTAATGCATATCTTATTGGAGCTAATTTATCTTATTTGCTCTTCTTTGATTTCTGGTTGACTTTTCATCGAATCGTAAGGTATTGGTGAATATTTTTAAACCATACTAGATGACCATTAAATCTCTACTGAGTACTGACCCTTTGTAACAATAGAAGTCAGCTTTCACATTCCATTTAGGTAATAAAAGAGTACTGAAAGTTACATTGAAGTATGTCAAATAACAAAGAAATTATAGTTATACAAAGTTGGCTTTGGCTGCAAGAAGCCCATAAATCCATTTGACGTTAAATATCTTTATTATCATATGGGTGCCGTTGCGGAGTTGTTGTGAAATTATAGGCGGAGTCACTAGCCAGTATCTTTATTTTATTGTGAAGTGTACAATCAATTAATCAATCTTTTTTATTGCATTTTCAATCATTAATAATTGTTTATGAAATTCTGAAAGTTCATCGATGTCAAACTCGAGAATCGGCTGATTGACTTTCTCTCCCTTGTTGTTGATTGTTTTCAGATCGACTTGGACAATCTTTTCCATCTCTCGTTTATTTAACGAAGACGCCGCTCCTATAGTGACATTGTAAGAAGGCTCGACTAACTCCCCGATGTTATTAAAATGATCTATTTTGAATTCTGAGCATGTATTTTTAAGATTTTTAACATAATCGGCGACAAAGAACTCTGCTTTTCCTTCTTCCATTGATAATTTTTGTGTCAGGTCTGCGAAAATAACAGACGGTGGTAGTATAATTCCAGACATCTTTCTATACAGGAAACTCATTGTTTTCATTATAATCCTCAATTGATCATCGTCGATATTTTTTTCTTCTATTAATTTTGTTATTAAATTTTGCGCTTTATCCGCATTCTTTGTACTTTTTAATGTCAATTCAAACAATTCTTCAAAATCATTATCTTGTAATTTGTCCAAAAGCTTGACAGCTTCTATTAAGCTGAAAATTTTTAAACAAATATTTTAACACCAAGCTATAATATGTGAAAGGATAATATTACTTTTCATTGACTTTAATCCATAGTATATCCATTATTTTTTATATGTCAACTTGACATCTGCTGCTGTGTTTACATCACTATAACGGGAATTATAAAAAAAATGGTCCTGGAATTATGTCAGTAGGTGCACATTTCATTTTGTGTTTATTATTTAAACTTAATTTTTATTTTCCAGTATAAAAAAAATATTTCCACTTCTTGTTTAGATTAATATTTCATTTATACATACCACCTGGGATCGGTTGACAGATCAATACAAGAATAGACGACGTATAAACAAAAAACAGATGTTAGACTGTCTGTTATTACAAGTTCAATAATACCGGTGATAATTCAGTTGCACTTAATAATTGTGAGAAGTCGCGTATGTTCATCTTATTTTGTTTATTTGTTCTGTTTCAGGATTGAATTCAGGTCTTAAAATGCAGGGTGAAATTTGTCAGTACCACAGCTTGAGGTCTGTGGTGTCTGGAGGACTCTGGCACAAGATTACTCTGCTGAAGCTGGACCACGACAAGCTGGATGAGACCAGACGCCCTTTATTTGCCGCCTATGAATATTTACCAAATGTGCCCCCTGTACTCGATATCGATGCCACTAGTTTTAATCTGTAAGAAATATTAAAAAAATATACGTAAATGTCGTTTTACATTTCGGGGTCCATTCCGAGAGATACAGATCTAAAAATATCTGTGTAAAATAAACAAAAATAATAAATACAATTGTGTTTGCAGTATTCCCAATATAAGTAGATTCGGGGCCATTTCACATGGTGTATTATTGAACAAAAACACTATTGAGGAATTCAAAGATTGCGATAAGGCGGAATTGCTTAATGATGAAGGAAAATATGTATGGAAAGATATTGAAAGTGGAAAATGTATCACCGATCCGTCGCTGCTGTCTCGATTCATACTTTTAACATTCGCTGTAAGAATATATGCATATTATCTAATGTGTATTAAATTAATTGAAATGCGTGTTTTTAGGATTTGAAGAAATACCATTATTATTATTGGTTTGCATTTCCGGTTCCAATTTATCCTAAAGTCTATACAAATGGACCCCCCATGCGAATTTTCGAAGTGCTTAGAGATAGACAGATGGTGACTTTGGTGGAAAGTTATTTAAACTTGGACATTCCTCAAAAATCCTTTTTCTACATTAAGACAATGAACGATGACGTTGAATGTGTTCCGCTGTCTTCAGTCTTGTCTGCAAACCCCGGGGAGAATTTAGGTATAGCCGATACATTGGGGACTTTTCCACGATTCGGTTTTATCGATCCGAGCAGCGACATATACCCCGGATGGCCTCTCCGGAATTTCCTCGCAATGTTAATATACAAATGTCCAAATATTCAGGGAAGATGCATATCAATACTAGGATTGAGAATTATGCAAAACGGAGACTGTAGAGAAAGTTACGTTTTCAACATTTTCGTTCCCGATGTAAGTGATTTTAATTTTTTTTTATAGAATAATGAAAATTATAAAATTCCACTAGAAGCCTCTTATCCGATCAATAAAATGTGTTACTCCTTTAGAATTTAGATGGACCATGGGGGGAACAATGGGTTGGATGGGAAAGAAATGATAAGGGAAATTTCGGACCACGTCTTGCGAACATGGCATCTTCTATGGATCCTCTCAGGTACACTTTTAACAAATATAAAATATTCACATTGACATTTTGATGATTAAAAAAAAAAAAAGGTTGGCCGAGTCTTCTGTCGATTTAAATCTCAAATTAATGAAATGGAGATTAATGCCCGATTTGGACTTGGACGTAATAAAAGAAACAAAGTGTTTGTTACTCGGTGCTGGAACGTTGGGTTGTTGTGTCGCCAGAAGCTTATTGGTAATTATAAATATAAACAATATCCCGAAATAGTGTTAATCCGATCATTTCTGTAGAGCTGGGGAATACGCAAAATAACTTTGATAGACAATGGAAAGGTTTCATTTTCAAATCCCGTCCGACAAAACTTATACTTCCACGATGATTGTCTGAACGGAGGAAAAGAAAAGGCTACAGCAGCTGCAGACAATCTCAAAAAAATATACCCGGGCGTTGTAAGATATTGTATGAATATTTTCTTAAACCACGTTTTTATTGATTGTGTGAATATTTTAAGGAGTCTCGTGGAGTTGTTCTCCACATTCCGATGCCCGGTCATCCGGTCGGAGAGTCGCTTAAAGAGCAAGCGTTGAAAGATATTGAAATTCTCACATCGGAGATTTCCAACCACGATATTATATTCTTATTATTGGACTCGAGGGAGGCAAGATGGTTGCCGACTTTACTCGGCGCACACTTTGGAAAGGTTATTTAAAAATAATATATTAATATTGAAAATAATTCAATGCAATATTATTACAGATTGTTATAAATGCAGCTCTCGGTTTCGATAGTTATTTGGTTATGAGACATGGCATATTCGAAGATAGTTCCGAAGTCGGTTTATTAGAAAGTTGTAACTTGAATGATGTAAAATCTCACTCTATTCCCGGAAACAAGCTCGGCTGTTATTTCTGCAATGACGTGACGGCTCCTGGAAATGTAAATAAATCGATTAATTATCATTAAAGCGATTAATTCATTTGTATATTATAGTCTCAAAAAGACAGGACTTTAGATCAACAATGCACAGTTACGAGACCCGGAGTCTCAAATATCGCAGGGGCTTTAGCCGTGGAAATCGCCATTTCTCTAACGCAACACCAAAAAAGGTTATAATGAATGATATGTCTGATTATAATTGTTATAAATGTCCTTATTTGCAGTATAAATGCCAAGGCTCCTTATAATATCTCATTGAATGACTTTGTCGATGAAGATAGTCTGTTTGGGTTGATTCCTCACTCGATACGAGGCTTCCTCTCTTCATATCAACAAGTACAACCGACTTCGGCCAAGTTTAAACAATGCATCGCCTGCTCGGATGTCATTGTCAATTTATATAGGGAACGGAAGTCCGACTTCCTGCTTCAAGTCTTCAACAGCGACAAATATTTAGAAGACGTCACCGGACTCACCGACCTCCATGCAAATGCCGATAGTACAGAAGTCAGTACACGCTGATTTATTAACATTATATCTATTTAATATTCTTCATTTTTATATTTCAGATGTGGGATCTCAGCGACACTGATCAGGATGATTAAATATAATTTGTATACATATTTATATTCAATATATTGTAACATTTTCAATTATTTATTGAATAAATGTATGAAAAAAGAACAATGTATTAAATGGGTTTAAACGACACCATTGATATTAGAAGGCTGGACAAATGGGTGCATAAATATCAAGATAGCGGACCACGTAAATGAGTTTGATAGAGATTGTCTGCTTGATCCGCCATTTGGATATTTATACTTCCATTTGTCTGGCATTCTTATCAGCGGTAACTGTTCAAACCCCAATTGAATTAAATAATTTAATTAATTCATCCAATATTTCAAGATAATTGAGATGATTATTCGAGCAGAGCCTTTGAAACTGTAATAGCCGAGCAGATTTAATTTAACAAATTTACTAATTCAGACACATACATTTTAATCTATGGAAACAATCCCGACCACATAATAACAAGAATTATTTATTAAGTTGTCCAATACCACCAATATATCAGCAGGCCATACAACTGTATGTATAAATATCAAGATGGCGGATAAATTTTATTACTATACATAGATTGCAGTGTTGCCTCACTCAAACTAATCTACTTGGTACACCATATTTTGTATGTGTACATTCAGTTATTGAATCATCTCGGAAAGTGTTTAAAAATAATGTGAATAAATAAAAGACATTGTTTTTTAATATTATTTTAATTCATATTGATAGCAATATTATGTATAATAATGTATATTTTATATCTTAGTTCACAAAAAATTGATAATAAACTTACATATTTACAATTCTCTATTCACACGCACACATATTTTTTCATAATAATCCACCGGGGGGGCGGCGGTGTGTATAATTAAATATTTTAATTCATTATTATTTTTATTTTCTTCTTTTTTTTTAAATATAATAGACAAAATAAAACAACCAACAAATTAGAGCTCAGCTTGTCAATGCTTACTTGCTAATAATCTTGATAAAAATATGAAAAATCAATAACAAAACACTTACGCTCCTAATATTGCATACGATAAATGGATGAAAATTAAGTAGATTATTTATGAATTTTCTAAAATTCATTAAAAAAAAAAAAACACCGTCACTTTTCTTTCGGAATGGCACGGAACGGTGTTTGAAAAAAAATTGCACCTAATAATTTATATTAAAAAAAAGACGTGTAGTAGAAGCGTGAATAATATTTAAGTACAATCATAAATTACTTACAATAAAATACATCTGATGGAAGAATTAATCACAATTTTAAGTGTAAACTTATTTGTATATATATATATATATACTATATATAATAACTACACATTGGACTAGTATTAGATGCAGCCTTATTCTTAGTTAAATAATATTTAATTATTTACATTTTACCGTAGGCCTCTCTCCATACAACATTAAATTAAATTATTTGTTATGTACAACTGCGCCAATTTCCACACATTCAGATCTCGGGTTTAATTATTTCCTGGCCATTTTAAACTAATCACAACAATTTTCACATAATATATATATATATTCCTAATTCAATTCTCTATATTTTAGTATTATTCAACGTCAAATATAATATTGGCATTGGCCTTGTAGTCGGAATTAATCTATTTTTTTTAAATACATGTTTTTGACAATGTTTCAATAAATTATACACGAAGAATATGCACCAGAAATTGAGGCTGTATAAATGCAAAATAGGATAGTCGGTAATGTAGAAAAATATCCTGAATTAATAAAATATATACATATACGTATGTAGTAAACGGTACTTGTGCAAAAATATAGTCACCAATTCCTCGAGTGAAATAAAACAGGTAACGTTAATTCTGCAATGGACAATAAAGCTTTGGTTGATGAAGATGGCTGATTGAATAATCTACTGTGCTGGAGTATTGGCTTTCAGCACGGCGAGCTTTGCTTTCGCCTGTTGGAAAGTGGGCCGCGTGTCCGGGTTCAGGTCCCAAGCTTGCCTCATCAAGTCGTACAGCTCCGGGGGACATCCTTCGGGGGCTTCCATTTTGTAACCCTTTTCTACGTGTTTAACCACATCGGCCAAAGGCTAAATCGAATAAATAAAAATATTAAATAAATTATCACTAAATCGAATAGTATTAAAGCTTACGATTCTTGGATAAGGAACTCTTCCGAAGGAGTAGATTTCCCATAAAAGTATTCCGAAACTCCACATGTCCGATTTGTTTGAAAATTTCTGCAATGCAAAAATATTTATGAATAAATATTATTTAGAGTTGTATTTCAATGACTTACGTTGTGTTTTAGTGCTTCTGGTGCTGTCCATTTAATTGGCAATTTGGCCGCTGCGTCCGGACCGCCTTCTTCTCTAGCCAATCCAAAATCAGCGACTTTTGCCCTTCTCGTATCCGATACGAGCACATTCCTTGCGGCTAAATCCCTATGGACGACTCTCCGAGCCTCCAAATATTCCATTCCCGAGCATGTATCACTGTAGAGTTAACATTAATATTAATAACACCTGAATTTATACATAAAAATATATGACTTACAAAGCGAACATGATTTGGTCTCTCTTGGTGACGTGTAATCTTCCTCTACTCCTCAAGTAATCGACGAGACTGCCTTTACTCATGTATTCAGTCACTAGGCAAATGTGCTGTTTGTTGAATACCAATCCGAGGAGTTTCACCAGGTTTTCATGCTTCAAGGACCTGGAATTTTTTTTATTAATAAAAGTCTGTAAAAAACCACACTTCTAACACTATTTCTAATAAAATAATTTTACACTCACGTCATCAAACTAGCTTCGGCCAAAAACTTGCTAGCTGCTTGTGTATCCTTTAATATTTTCACAGCAACTTTCTGTCCATTTAGAATGCCAAGCATGACATCACCGAATTCACCTTTTCCGATATTTTCCCTGATTTCTAAATCTTTTTCCGGTATCATCCAACCTGTTGGAATAAAATCAATTAATAATATATTTAAATTGTTGTTGATTAATAAGTAGGATTCGAACAAACCTGCGTCAACAAATGCTTGGGGTGCTAAACAAGGAGGAAGGCTGTGATCTGTCGGTGGAGGTTGTTGTTGTGGAGGCATTTTGGGAGGTCCTTGAGGAGGTTGTATTGCCGGATTGACTTGAGGTTGTATCATATCCGGAGGCTGCTGTCCTGGTGGTGGTAGAGGACCGACCGAGGATACCGTCATTGCAGGTTTTTGGCGTTTAGGTAGACATTTTACCAATTGCGTGCATAAACCATCGGCATCTTGTAAATAATGCTATAACAAACAACATAACAATTATTGATATTTAATCAAAAATATAATTTATTAATTAATACTTACATCAATTAACAATGGCAGGGTGTCGAAAAACTCTTCGTCATCGATGGTTAGAGTGGAGTTTGGACTACACTTTATCCGATAATGTTCCACTCGGTTCTGGAAACATACACATAATGTTTGATCTCCGGGGAAGTTCGTACTCTCCCTCACGAGGAATAAGCCATCCGTGCGAGGATGAAGGAGTTGTTCGGCTCGATCTCTGCTAATTTTGCCGTGGTGCCACCTGAAAAACGCAAATGAATCAGACTTATAAATAAACAGTACATTTAAACATTACGCTCACATTTTTAACCTCTATCTAGTTACGACAAACACTAAATAATGATACAATAGATTCTATGTAAAAGCATTTCTAGAATATTCCATGAATCATCTGTTTGTTCAATTATACAATAGTCTATTGTTTAATTAAAAGATTATTGTATGGGTAATCAAATAATGAACTTCGTAACACAATTGTAATACTCACGGCATATCACAAGTCTTGATTTCATTAGGCTTTCCAGGGTTTCTCAAGCCCTGAGGCAATCCCTGTTGAATACTGTTGATATCGGGAAGTCCCTGCGCCTGGGAAGCCATCATTGCATTTGCGTGCTGTTGAAGCATCGCAGTATTGGGATGAGACATCTGGGGATGTTGAGAGGCGGAAGACATAATTACGTGACTTTGATGCTGCATCATACCTATTAAAAAACAGAATATTGTTATAAATTGTAATAAATTTATGATAATTAAATAATTTACCTGGCATAGACTGTAAAGACGTTGCCATAGAACCATTGGCATGTCCTTGCTGAGAGTAGGAACTTAATAATAGGCCACTCTGTGCGGATGTGGACATCGGATGACTGGAATGGAGAGATATGCTGCTGCTATTTGGTATCCCCTAAAGAAATTACTCGATAAATAAAAAAAAAATACAAAAATATTTAATAATTTTGAATATTTGACTGACGTGATGATTCATATGTCCCATATGCAATTGTTGGGGCAAACTCTGCGGTCCACTGGGCGGTGTCTTCGGAGACAAGGGGAGCTGCAAAGATGGTGTAAAGGGTGCACCCGGTGGCGATATCGGGGCAAAAGTACCGGGAGGACTGATCCCTTGTTGTTGCAATTGCTGATGAGCCAACTGAGGTTGAAGATGCGAGGGTTGAATTTGTTGTCTCTTCTGACGCAGCGGAGCTGTTGGTGGTATTTGATGAGGAGCAGCTGCTCCTGCCGGGGTAAACCAGCAACCTGCACTACCGCCCAATACCGACATATGCTACAAAAAAAAACCATTTACATAATTGTAATTTAATTAAAATATAAATAAATCCTTACTTGTGTAATCGTAGAGTTTTGAAGGTTGTGAGAATTCATAACGAATTGCGCGCCACCTGGAGGTGAACGCTATTTTTTGGGGCCTGACAGATGCGTCTACGCCCCTTCTTCTAATCGCAGTTCCAACACGACTCACATAAATGGTTAAGAGAATTGTTCTCTTAAATTGTCACTGGCCATGTCAGCAAAAGTGAAATATCATTACTCAAACATAATGATGTGGCCTGCAAATAACAATTTTATATAATTAGTAAGCATACCATACAATATAAAGAAGAGGAAAATTGATTGTAATAGAAACGTGATTTGTAATGTAATTCGAGGAAGTGTAATTGTAGAATTTTAATTAATGCAGAATATTATATGTTTAGTCGTTTCTTAGAAGACTTGATAACACCACATCAGATGAAGATTACACACATTAAAAATATAAACTATAATAATGATATTCTACAATATTTATAAACATATAATATTTTATAAATATTGTGGGAGTTACAATAATGTTTTTATTAAATAATGACTGAATTTATACAAGTTTTATTAATAAATGAAAACATACATAGATTTGGTTTTATTACACGGTAAAAAAAATATTACCACAAGAATGATAAAAAATATTTTTTTATTGATTGAACAAATAGTAAAATAAACATGATATCAAGGATATAAAGATGGTTCTTTAGTATTCAATAAAGCATAATCGAAATTAACCTTGCCAAAGACCATGATAAGCAGGGACAATGAAGCATACAATTAAAACGGTGCATGTGTGACTTTATTCTCGCACATGTTTTTATTCACAAACAACATCTGGATAAACCATCCCATGGCAAATATATAAATATTATCAAGACGATGCTGAGATTTTAATAGCATACATTTTTTGAACTTAATCATAGCATTAAGTGTTTGCAAATCAATTATACTGAATAGACAAACTCCCACTCAGTGATTTCAATTACTCGACGGCCTCCTTAGCCTGCCGACCGTGTCAATTGGATCCTTGTCTCATTAAACTGGAATGAATAGTGTCAATTGTAATATTCACAATTAAATAACATACTAATAAATGGAGATTCCAAATTATAAAATGTTTACCATATATAGTGCATCTCGGCTTTAAAATGGCCATTTTTAGCCACAACGCCTACACTTTTATGGACATGACGTGCATTTTTAATTATAAACATGCGTTTGTACCGAGATTCAAAATGGGTCATGATATTGTGCTCTACATGCGGAATATTAAAATAAATATAAACGATCGACTATAAAAATCTGTCTAAATATATAATACCAATTTTAATTTCATCAATAAATCATTTCCAATAATACCATTAAATAATATATATTTACTTCGTGGAAGGTTTTTCGCTATTTTCATTCCAAATTCACCAATTTAGAAAATATATTAAATTAAATATTTTTACCCTTAACTAATTCAAATAGAGAATCAACTGATACAGTGGCCAGTGATATTGATTTCCGCTAATAATAATAATCCACTGTCATTTATTGATGATTTATATTGACTATATTTTTTATAAATAAGGTTTAAATAATTCAATTTTGCAAAATATTCGAACAAATATCTTTGTTTAGTGGAATCTCTAAATAGCGAATTTGGCATGAAAGTGGGTGAATTTGGTATGAAAACGGGAGAATTTGGTATGAAAATGGATGAATTTGAAATGAAAAAAGGGTGAATTTGAAGCGAAAATGTTAAATTCAGCACTGATTAGATCATCGTCAATATTATGAATTATATATAGGTCATTGTCATAGAGTACTAATTTATAAAATTAGCATTATCTAAACCGTAGCCGTTACAAATTATAGAAAGTCTCAGGTTCGTGACCCGATGATGACACACACAACAAACTGGGCGCGACCAAGGAGAGGCCTCGTTTTACTATCAGGATTATTTTAATAATATCCGAATATAATCCAGGAAGCGTGTATTATAACATTCAGTGCATGGGATTACAAAGACCATCTGCGAATCTCATTAAACTGCTGTACTAATCGCTATTTAAAATATGCAAATATATCGCGACAATTTAATAGAATGTACAATCAGGATTTCCTATCAATTTTACAATCAAATCTCCCCTCTCGTATTCTTTGCGGGAGTAAAACATTAGTCACGATCCGCATTTAAAAAACAGACCCCCATTGATGGACACAACAAATATAAAGAGACATATAAGTATGTTTGTTAAAATGTGAATCATCGTACGTATGGAAAAAATATATTCGTGTTTTTTGTATGCGGGACTTGTTGTTTTATGCAAAACGTACGACAAGTAAATATTATATTTGCTAACACAAAGAACGACCGAGAGAGAGAGGAAAATACGATATTGTATACACAGTATGAAAAATAACTTAATAATAAATCAAGCAGACGATATTTATTTAATTTGAACAAGAATATAGTATCGATTTGTGGTTAAAGTGGGTGGTGAAGCCTCCCATGGGGTGCTTACGTCTTCAAGGGGGCGGTAGTGGACTCAATGGCAGTATTTATTTATCGACTGAAAAGGGGTGTGGTCTGTTAAAAATATACGCAATTGATATACAGATTTCCCTCACAATATCGTAATAAAATATAGAAAGGGGGTGTTGAAAAGTTTGCGAACATAATACAGGGTGGACTTGAACTAACTGGACTTGAAATTTTAGGGGGTTGTAGAGTATCGATTTTTTTTTAAATTCTTAAATAAAAAAATTATTTCTTGATTCCTAAATTATTCAACATACACAATAAACAAGCGATTAATTATTATCATTAAGATAAAATATACAGGGTGGACTTGAAGTAACTGAGAATAATTTAGGGGGTGGTAGGATATCGATTTTTTTAAATTATTAAATAAAAAAACAATTGCTTAATTCCTAAATTACTCCACAAACACAATACAGACGCGATTAATTATTATCATTAATATAAAATATACAGGGTGTATTTGAGCTGACTGAAAATCTTTTGAAGGGTGTTAGTGTATCACAAAAATAAATTTAAAAAAATATTGATTATAAATAAGTATGTACATATTTCACAGAAACAATACACACGCGATAGCTACTAATGCGTATTTTATAGAAACAGCTGAGCAAAAAGTACGAAATATTTTTAAATTAATAATAAAAAAAATGTAGATAAGTCCACTTGGTATAAAATTCCATCAGTGTGTAGAGTTAACGTCAGTTTGTCAACGCCATAAATAAAATTTACTAATGGAAACTAATCAATTTTTTATGAAATTTTAATAGGTGCTTGTTTATAGATGGGAAAATAAAAATGAATATTTGTCAGTAGCGAGTTCACAGCGTAGTGACGTAGTGGTTGCTGGTTCGCATCCCAATCAGGCACAATGGCCGTGACTCTTTTACACAAACACCATAGAATGATGGCATAATCCCATATTAAAATTCACGAAACACAAAACAGTAGTTACACACGATCGGTCATCGCGTATAACTGAAACGGTGGCAGTTATATTTAGTGAAAGTGTAGCTAATTATATATTACATATCGTGTTTTATTGGAGGCTGAAACGTGATCTATGAATTTGTCATTTTTATCTCGCATGATCGGTTACGTGTTATTTTTAGTTGTTGCATAAAATATAGTTTCACTTAATGACTATTTCTAAAAGCAGAATCATCACTTACAAAAAAATACGGCCATATTCAATATAATAATGTAATGAGAAAACTAAACTACGAATCAAATCACTTCTCATCATTCATTCTTCTGTTTAATTATTTTCACATTTTCTTCTAGTTAAATTAACGAGGAAACAAAATGTATGTGTAAATAACAGTCCCACTACTATTTTAGCTGCCATCTTGGTTATGTGACGTTTAGATCAGTTCCACTTTAAGCATTGTGTTCTATAGACACCCCAATTTTATAATTGATAAATATACGCCACAATAACGAGCAAAAATAGTAATAATGTTATAGACAATCAAAATGATATGGAATTAAGTTTTTTTTTTATTTTAAAGATGATATTGAATACTAGATTTGGGTTGATAGTTAATAAATAATCTGTATATTTCAAACGCTGATTCCAGTTAAATTACCCTATGAACAAAATCACCTTAAATTCCTACTTATAAAAGGCCATAGTGTAAGTATTTGTTTTACTGTGTGTCTGTAATGTGAGCTCTCTTATTGGGAGTTAAAGTACGAACTAAATCACTTTGAATTGCTACATATAAAAGGCCATAGTGTATGTATACGTTTAACTGTATGTCTGTATTGTGAGCTCTCTTATTGGGAGTTAAATTACGAACCAAATCACTTTGAATTGCTACATATAAAAGGCCATAGTGTATGTTTACGTTTTACTGTGTGTCTGTATTGTGAGCTCTCTTATTGGGCGTTAAAGTACGAACCAAATCACTTTGAATTACTACATATAAAAGGCCATAGTGTATGTATACGTTTTACTATATAATCACAGTGATTTTTTCTACAAACATAAGAAATAAAGAGTCGTCGTGTAGACTTATATCCTCTTTAAAATACGTGATATAAAGACAGCTCGATTAATCATAAAAATTTATACGAGAGCATTGATAAGGAATTAGAATATAATACAATAGAATATAATATATAATACATGTTTTTTCTATCGTTTAGCAAGAATATGTGAGAAAATTGAATATATCTTTCCATAGCTGAACCGTCTTTATGTATAAAAGCGTGATGAAACTGAATGACGATAGAATGACCCGGTTTAAGATGGTGGGACATGCAAATATCGTCATTGTCTAACACGTCGAAGGTCGGCGATGCTCTTCTTCACATATTTCGACATTCAATAGACAAGTGCATAGACAACAAATAGACGAACGATAAAAAAATGCAGCGTATTCGATATTTTCGCGAAAAAAAAAACACCTTGTGAAATTCTCATAAGAATCACGAGAGACTCGCGAATGAACCATTCAAAGGTCGAATGTACAAAAAAAGCCGATAAATATATATATATATATATATATATATATAACTATATATATATATATATATATATATATATATACATAACTATATATATATATATATATATATATATATATATATATATATATATATATCTATATTTATTAATTGTATTAAATTTCTTCCACCACCTAAAGGCCTTCCTAGTTTATATTGTAGAGCAAATGTCAAAGTTTAGACATACTCAAAGGTAAGTTAAATTGGTCACACCGCACATGATTTTATGTTACGATATTATCAGTTAGTTCATCACTAATTAATTTAGAATCGGTTTCTTCGAACAATGAGCTGCGTAACTCGAGAGTTAAATGCTGCTATAGTAAAAAAAAATGATTGCACAAAAATAAGCAGATAGCTCTCGAGTTACGTAGCAAACTTGTGGATGTTTTAGTTACGACAAAAGAATATTTTTTACCCTTAATAAATTTCATCTGTTAGTGGCAAAAATATTTATTTAATAATCCGAAATAAAAAAAGCACCATAGCTAACAGGGTTAATTAAATAATTAGTAACCATTCGTCTCTTAAAAATATTCTCAATAATTAAAAGTCCAATATGAATACACATTGATAAAGAAATGAACATTAAAATACCAAAAGCTTTAAAATAAGAGACCTTTTTTCATTTAAAATCGAAAATATTTCTACAATTTTAGATTTTCATTAGCTTCTTATTATAAGGTAAGTTATTTATTTACTTCTTTAATTGAATATAAAAGCTTGTGAGAGCTTTTTTTACAGAATAGACTAAATAAATAAAAAAATCGGTATCAAATAAAAATATTGTGGAAATAAGAAAAATTTTGTATTATAAGGTCGCTCCTACACAAGACATGTAGGTGGCAGAATTGGTGGAAAAGAGATCATCTATGTGCGCGAATTCGTTCCTAAATCGTTGCAATCTATTCAAAGGTGATATGAATATTTTAAGGGTATCACAAAAAAAAAAATTTGAACTTGAAGGGAGTTTAGGCATTACCTAGGTGTTAGTTTGGGCCGTCATCTTGAATTCAGCTAAAGTTTCTGTCAAATACGCAAAAGTGGATTATTAGTGTGGTGTCTGTTATTATTTTATGAAATACGTTATGAAGTAAGAAATATTATTTTTGTTCACCCTCAATATTTTTATTCCCAATGATGACCCAAATACACAAATCTAATACATTTAATTTTTTATACACCGAAACAGTTACCGTAATAATTACAACAATAGCATTGTAGTATAACAATTGAAAGAGGAGTGTGTGTATTTTATTCAAAATGGATACAAAATCGACAAAATAATGTTCATTAGCATAACGAATACGTGGGGTAACCGTATTTTCGTAACATATTTGTTGGCTCGTTGCAAACATTGAGAAATGAGAGACACACTAACGTAAATCTTTGAGTATATCAACTACAAATAAGACACACAAAAACTGTGTTAGTGAGTCGTGCTAGATGGTGTTTATGCGAATAGACTGATAATACTGGTGTACACGCACACACTTGCATTGCACTATTATATTGAATATGGCCTTTAGATATAGAATTTTTTATTTTTGTTTTATTCATACAGTATTAAGTATTTTATTATTTATTATATATAGTTTTAGTAGTTCTACAAGTGGGTTTTTGTATTTTTTATGACTAATTTTAATTATCTATTGATTGTACTCCGTATTAAATTAGAAAAAGATCATAATGTATCAAAACATTGTATGTAAATTATATTTAATAAAGAAATTGTATAATAATATGTATAGAATTTTTATTTAAATTGCATTTTATTACTTCTAAAAAAACATTGACTCCGTATATAATATTATAGAAATAGGTGATTAATAATAATGAAAAAAAAAGTATTTTTATTTTATTTTCCATTACGAATTCCAAAAGAGTTGGTCATTACAAGTAACAACTTCTCCTTATCAAACTCAACCGCATTCATGTTTTTTTAACTTTTGCACTTAAAACAAATAGTTTCCAAAGCCGGTTTCTTTATAACCTCGTGTTATATTTGATAATAGACTAATTTTTAACTATGGTAGTAAAAATAAATAAATCAATACCTATACAATTTGTTCGGAAGTTTTTTTTCTTCAAAATATCATGATTGTGTGGCCAAAATATGAAATTTGCTGTATAAACACAAGAAAGAAAGTTGCTGTATTCAATATGCGTGTACACAAAGCTCTAGTCCATTCGTACACACACTATCACCCATCTGTAGTCATAATTTAGAAAATGGAGTGTACAATCCGTCAGATGTATATCGATTTCAGTACAATCAGATGCAATAGTACTGTAACGATACAATGGTCTTATTGTGCAAAATAGACGACGCGTGAATTCAACTCAATAAAATCGCCATACAATGGAATTTCAACAGGTGATCATCATTCAATGAAAATTACTGTATTTTAAATACATTAGAATTATTTTTAGTAGCATTCAATAAGAATTAATTCAGCGGTCTATATTAATTCTTTGATAGAAACGAAAATCCAATTTAACC
>JAGTTH010005363.1:0-32234 GCA_022606485.1 Agraylea sexmaculata
TACTTTTGATCGGTTTTTTGTTAATTAGTGCCTCACCCGAGGCTGAGACGAGGCATTAACTAACAAAAAACCGATCATAAGTGTAGCTAAGTAACTCTATTATCGAATTTGCGGTGACGTATGCCTGGGAATCCATTATTGAACAGAACTCGTTTAGAATTCGCTCGTTAATAGAGGATTTTTTTGCTCATTATGAGAGGTTCAACTGTATTCATATCCCTCGATCTATCTTTGTTAAAAATATTATTATTTTAGGGTGGCATGAAGGCTGTAATAATGACAGACACATTTCAAGCAGCCGTTTTGGTCGGTTCAGTTTTGGTAGTTTTATTCCTAGGACAAGAACTGATTGGCGGATCAAATATAATATTTTCAGACTCCATCAGCACGGATCGCTTTGAATTATTCAAGTGAGTTGTCGAAAGAGCGTTGTTATTTAATAAGCGTTATATATAAAAAAAATATACGAATCAATGAGTTTATATGTATAGAGATGGCAATAATTCTTGTAAAGACGAACTAATTCTATAGAAACTGCACCAGCATCGTATGTTTCTAAAGAATTCGCGCCTCATATTTATTGTCATCTTTACTTTAAGTATTATTGGCATCTCTTTAATATATAAACTCATGGATGTATAAATATCAAGATGGCAGACATGTCCATCTGATATTTATTATATTCGTTTGACCTTGGAGCATCACTCGTTATATTTTGCGTTGCGTTTTCTTGTGGGTTGTGGGTGGTTTTTATTTAAATTATTTGATTTCAGCATGAAACCAGACCCGACCATAAGACACAGTTTCTGGTCTGTAGTTGTCGGAGGCACTTTCTACTGGACAGCCATGTTTTGCTCCAACCAAGCTTCGATACAGAAGTATCTTTCAGTGGAGAAGATATCTCAAGTTAGATGGTGTGTATCTTACAAACAATTCCAACGCTCGTTAAATTAACATTGAAAACTAATAAGAGAAAAAATTAGCTCCGCCGATTGATGTAATGGTTTTACAGTCGATTATTATGCAAACACACTAATTGTGGTTTATTTTCAGCGCATTGTGGGTGTCGTGTGTGGGTCTTTGCCTAATCTACAGTATTAATTTCTACACTGGAATGATATTGGTGTCCAATTACAAGAACTGCGATCCATTAACGGCAAGTCAATTGATCAGCTCAATTTGTCCCCTGTCTTCAATTATCATAACTCAATCTGATTGGGATTTACAATTGTTTCGACCTTCAATTTTTATTTTTTAATCGCATTGAATATTGTTTATCTGCTTTGGCATTATATTTGTAATGTCAATGTTGAACGAATTGATTAAAATGTTAATGAATGATGATTGTAGAGCGGGAGTATTACTGCTTCGGACCAGCTTCTTCCACTCTATGTTATGCAGAGTCAAGGTCATTTCAAAGGAGTCGCTGGTTTCTTTGTGGCAGGAATATTTGCAGCCAGTTTAGGGTAAGTTTTTAAGTATTAAGTACCAAGTGTTGAAGTTACTAATCCAATATCCTGTCCATAGCGCAGTCAAGTTAGGATTTTACCTCGGAATTTCAGCCAAGAAGCTGTAATTTTGCATACACCTTTATTTTGATATTCTAAGGGTGGTGTGAAAAATCACGATTATCTCAGTTTCTACAGCTCCAATGATGTTGTCATCTATTACAACATTTTAGACAATGAAATTTGTGACACATTTTATAAAAAAACATTTTTGATAAAACCCACCGATTTCGAGTTAGATTCAGGCCTCGCGTCATACAAATGTGTACAAACTAAATTAATTAGAAATCATTATCAATACATACGTATCATACAAAATTTGATTGTCTACAATGTTTTCTGATTTCATTCGATTTTTCAGACCACCCTTAGAATACCGAAATAAATGTGTGTGCAAAATTACAGCTTCTAAGCTGAAATTCCGAGGTTTGGCCCTTTTTCTTCCTAATTTGATTGGGCTACCAGTTTTCATGGGTCGCAGTAAATTGCCTTTGCAAAATAATGTACCACCATTTTTTTGTGTAATTTTGTTTAATTTTTATTTATATTTATCAATCCAATTCAAGCAACCCCCCTTGCCCTACCCTACTTCAGATTGGGTAGTTTTTTTTACCATAGTTTGTGATATTAAAAACTACTGAATATTAAGGATTATGAGAGACTCGGATACAAATTGTATAGAATTATGATAATATTTAATAAATGAAAGTTATCAAATAACAGTATTTATTGGGAGACTCGCTTATTAAATATTGTGATGATGTCACCTTATGAAAATCCGAATTGAATTATTTTATTAAAAAATTCGAACAAAAATAAAATCAAAACTCAAAATATAACCGTCCTATTAAAAAACCAAGCAGAATATAAAACAACATTCAAGTTCAATTATAAAAATTCCCTATTATATATTTAATTGTCTAAGGTGTGTGTATGTTATATGTACAGATAATTCAACCAATATGGGCAGGTATAGTAGGAAAATTGTGTTCTTAATGTATTGGGGCACAAGTATTAATATTCCTCTATGTCTTTTAACATAAAAAATCAATAACAAATTTAAAATTACCGTAGTGAAGTATATTTAGACAATGTATTAACAAAAAAAAAGATTATTGCAGCTATTAATGAAATTGATCTTAACTATTACTAGTTACATAGTATTTTATTAATAATCACATCAGTATTTATCTTAAAATTCATAAAATATTATTATTCCAGATCTTCCAGTAGTAATAATCCTTTTTTTTTAAACTTGGATGGGATTTGAACTCATGAACACAGTATTTGTAGCCACCTGATTTATCCCTTGAGCTATTAAGCTGGTACTACTTAATACTTCTCATTTATCCCAGTTTGAGATTTCACTTTTTTTTTAAATTATTATGTTAATTAATAATTTGTAAAAAAAAACTTTCAGGACAGTTGCATCAGCGTTGACTTCAATGGCTGCAGTGGCCTGTCAAGATTTTGTTTCTGGTGCATTTAATATTACATTACCTGATGGAACTGGAGCAACGGTATGTTGTTATTATTATACAAACCCTCTTGCAATCCAATTAAATTTATATAAAATTGTAGGTAGCAAAATGGATCTCTTTAGGTCTCGGTGTTCTTTCTTTTGTTCTGGTATTGGTGGTTGAGCAACTCGGTAGTGTAATGCAATTGGCTTTAAGCTTCAACGGGATGGTGGGTGGAGTCACACTCGGTTTATTCTCTTTGGGAATGCTATTTCCATGTTCCAATTCAAAGGTATACTATATCAGTTTGATAATCATACAAGTTTATTTATTGTGCATGTAATTGTTTAGGGAGCGATGAGTGGTGCATTAGTCGCTTTGGGACTAGTCTTGTGGATCGGAGTAGGAGCGCAAATAAATATTGCCGAAGGAAATACCTCTCAAAACAACAAACCGCTATCCACAGAAGGATGTACTTGTTTGATCACTTTGAATGATACTCAAATATTACCAGAAGAAGAGTAAGATATCTCATACTAATTCGCTTTATCGTCAACGGTCTTATTAATCAATTAATTATTTTTCAGGGATGAAGTATGGTACATTTACCGAATATCTTACTTGTGGTATTCTGCAATCGGCTGTATTGTTACAATTGTGGTAGGACTAATCGTCACATATTTCACGGGCCCCACTGACATATCGACAATACCGATAGATCTGATTTCACCAGCCGTAATGAAACTCATGAACCGATTACCACATAGAATGAAGGTATACTTGAATATCTAAACAGCACAAATTAATTATTAAGAGTTGTAGTAAAACATTTTTTATGTTGTTGAAGAAAATGCTTAATGTGCCGTTGTCAATGAAAATGAAGCCCGAAGAGAGGAGAAATAGTGTTATTAAAGTGATATCTCATTCAGAAAAGAAAGATATAGACAGACGGCGAAGATTGTCACAGCAGAATGGTGGTGTATTCTACAATGTTTGGGTGGCCAATGGTACTTACACTTTGACACCAATGCCTCAAAGTCAAATTGTACAAACAGAATCTCCGAGTGGATGCTTTAGCATTTGTGATGTCGAAAGACCGCATTAGATTTATAAAGAAACTGAATGGACGCAACTGTGCATGTGAGAGATTGGAATCTGCTGATTTTCCTATGTAAAATCATCAGATATATATCTGGGTTGCCAATTAACGGAATGATAAACTATTATGTTAGTGGTTGTGATGTGATTAAAGAGTGTTAACTTATAATATTGCGTCAAAATAAAAATGCAGCTTTATGTTCTTAGACTAAATAATAGGACTTTATTAGAAACACAAAAATACACATATAAACACAGTCTTTTAATAGATAAATACATCTGGATAATAATATTCCAATCAATATATATGTATATTATGTAGTTTTTATTAACATTAACTTAAACAAAAACAAAATTGTGCGTATAGTCAATGTATAATAGTATTATAACAATAAAAATTTAACTACAAAAAATAGTTAACAACAAATTTCATTTTCAAATTAATTGGCACAAAAGGATGTAAAGTAAACTTGTACAACTACGAGATCCCATTATACTTCTTATCGTGTTTAGGGTACATAATAAAGGAGATCCTTCTCATCTTGGTATCTCTGCATGCGCAGAGTATTTATTTTGAGACTCAAGAGGAGCGTAATCATGATGAATGAGAGAATCAATATAGTCAGGTATGGAATTTCAAACGGATCCTATGATAAAAAAAATTTGTTATAAATTGTGTAAATAATATGCCAGTTGTGAGGGATTACTTACAGTCATTTGACATTCTCTAGCGCGGTTAGTATTTATGAAAGGAGAATAGATCGAGTTCCATTTGTACAACGGGCACAACTTTCCACAGCTGGGAACAGAAAGAGTCTCATTTTGATAGTTGACACGGACAAACCAATCGTCACCTAGAATTATATAAAAAAATTAGTATCGAAAATTGTTTTTTGAAGTTTGACGACAAACCTTTGACAAGTTCGAAGAGTAGAGTGGCAGCAAACGGAGGCGGGTCAAGTTTGAACAATCCGAGAGAGTGCAGGATGTTAGCGATGGTATCGTCATGGCCACTGTATATGACAACCTTTGGACCTTGATTTTTCGTAGCATTTACAAACTTCATGCTGATATCTTTCACAAAGGGTCCGACGAGAAGACGGGACATTGTCTGAGTGAATGTGTCCACGGTAAAACTACAATAAAATTCAATAATTTAATATATCATTTTTATAGCAAGCTATTAACAAATTTACCTCAAAGATGCCAATGTTTTCAATTTATTCGGGTAAACTTGTTTGGCCCAGTCAGGCAATGTCAAGTTGTTAAGCTCTTCAATCAGCATATTGGAATACATATAGTTCACCTTTTTAATATCATCCACCACTATACCAGAGTGCTCGGTCAAAAAACTAAAAATAATTAACATTGCATTATTTTGAATAGTAAACCTGAAGTAACATTTGTGATTGAAAAAGGTAGTTATTAAAAAAATCATGTTTAATGCAAACCTAGTAAGTAAAAACGCTATTGGATAACGCACATTAGTAAAAACTTAGTAATACATAATTTTATTGATGAAGAAATTTTACTCATAAATAGGCTGATTGGCCGAATTCATTTCTTTCCACTCCTTGCTCTCGAACAATGTTTCCTGTAATTGTTCATAAAGAGGACAAGGTGCCCCCATGTACAACAAATCATCGCTTTCTTTAGGGACTGAATGAACCGGAATCGGAGACCACGGCAGACCGGATTCCCACTCGTTGGTTTTTTTACGAGGGTACATTCCTAAAATATCAAACATAAAGATGTCAGTAAAATATTTGATATTATCTATTGAATGGTGAGTAAACGAATGAAATTTATTTCTATATAATCAGATGTAATTTAATATCTGAATAGAATATAATAAATAAATCACATTACGTGGAAAAATTATAGCCCGTAGCTTCTATATGCTTAATGAACACCATTGAGAGACAGACACTTGTAATCTGAACACTAACTCATACATTCAACAGAAGTCCGTCACAGTAATCATCATTATATTTTCATTCATATAAATCTGTAGGGTAAAAAAAAAAAACAAAATAGGACCAAAAAAAAAACATGTGAATATAATAAAAAATAATTTGGTGGAGTGGCGAATGTGAACTTTGTACTTTACGAAATAAAATAAAACATTTTGTAATAAGCAAATGTTTTTTAAAATAAATAAATAAAAACAAATATTGATTGGAAACATATTTTTTGGCTGATAATTAAAATAAAGTTGTGATGTTTTCATTGATATATAAATATTTTACCTGCGAGGTTTGCTTGGGCGGACATCAATGTTCGGTCGACGTCGGTAGACCTGACATAAATTTCCGATGGTTCGAATTTTTCAGAGAGAAGATGCTGTAAAATATAAATTGTAGATGTGAAATCTTAAATGAGAATTCTCAAATATAAAATATAAGTTTCTGTGTCACAGAATAATGGAACAAGAGCATTTGTGCAACAAGTCATTGCATTTAAAAAAAATGCACATATCAAATGAAAATCTATGTGAATAATGTATTTGATCTATTTAACATCCGAAATGTATTATTCATTGCGTTGCAAGACATTTTGATAAATAATGAATTAACTTATCAGTATTATATTCACATTGAATAAACCGTATTAATTTGAGAATTTGTCAATAATGAAAAAATTGTGTGCGTCCCTGGTTGAAGCTTTCCAGACGGCACGAGGTTTTGTCTTATAAATTTTGCATGATTCGTTGAACGTATAAATGAATTTCAATCGAAATCAAGTCACCGAGAGAGCTGATTTAAGATAAATCTATTTTATCACCATGATTTATGAGAAGCGTGTTGAAATAATGATTATATCTATCTGAAATAGTTTTCAGATTTAATTTGAATATCATTATGTGGGACAATAGATCATATAATATGAGAAGGGTAGAGGGGTGTGGACGTATAGAAGGCCGTTGCAAGTAATCAATACATTCAAATAGCATCCCTTTCTATACAAATCACTACCCGACCACCCCCACTACCTCCACCCCTTTTTAATGTGTGAAATGCAGCATAGAGAATATTATGTGTGGGAAAGAGAAAGACTTACAACTTGTATTGATCTATCATAACTATAACAGCTGTTCATACAAAATTATATATTTTTCAAGTATCTTGACAAAATAGCAATTTTTTTACAATAAATCGTGCATCGTGTGTATGCAATTATCGAATTTTACAACAGCTGATAACGAATCGTTTCAAACAAACAGATAAAGACAATGCACCAAACAAAGACAATTTTATTCGACAATAATTTCTTACCGAATAACGTCCACGAAGTCGTTGACCCAATTCGTAGTGTTGCTTTTTCCCTTGGTCGGTGAGCTGTCCCCAATCTTCAGACCAAAACTTGCGATCCTTGTAAGGATCGTTAGGACAAAGATCTATGGGGGTCCTCTCCCCATGGCGAAAAACGACAACGGCGAACTTCACATTATCCTCGCTCGCAAGAGAAAGGATAACCTTTCCAGCGATTAAAATGAAGATATAGAAGCGAAGAGTCATCGTTGAAATGAAAGAGAGCAGGAATAGTAATATCAGCCGGCGACCACTTCACTCAATATTCAATACTGATGATTCAGTGTTGTCATAATATCGTTCCCCCTCTACAACGGATTTGTGAAAGCAGATTATTGATTTTTAAATATAAATAGTGTGCCATCTTCAATACCCTGCAAATAAATGCCCAGATATGTTATTATTATGTGAACAATGCTTCTTTTCGAAAAAGACTAGCATAACTATAAAATTACACCTTTGAATATTATTTTCCAGGTTAAATATTTTGAAAATTCCAACTAATTTATGTAATTAATATTTAATAATAAAGAAAAAGTCTCAACGGGCTGTTTTTTTTATCAAAAAACATCAAGGTTAGATTTACCTGTTGATTCATTGCATGTGTATTCGATTGTTTCGGGATGAAATACAAATATTATATAAAAGTAAGTATTACTAAATGGTTTAAATAGGAATGGGTGTGATTTTGACCAAGTAAAGACTTTAAATTATAGCTGGTTTTGGAAAGAAAGGTAATAATAATTCAATAAGCTTTCCAATATTATTGTCAAAACTGTGGCAACACTGAATCGTACGTCACCGTTTGGCTTGCGGCTGCGACTTGTTAGTCACTCCAACAGACGATTCCGAGCTTTCGGAAAGGTTGGTAGCTCTTGCATCCAGCCCTGAGAAGAAGAGTTGATTCAATCACAACTCTTGAAGATGGAGGATCTCAGCGATGACAACTCCGGCCCAGGCAGAGTGAAGGAAGGTGAGACACAGAATCTTTGTTGTTATTACTTTCCCACGATCTCTAATCATAAATTATACGTTGAAAATGGTTTCGACTATCCCAACTTTTTATTTTCGACTTCAGACTTCAGCAATTTCTTTATGCCATTCCTCATTTTACTCGAGGGTTTTAATTCGAATGTTTTACGACTGTCGGTTTATTTGAAATTTTGCAAATGTATTTTTTTAGTATTATTTAACCCTATTGCGTTTTTTAAAATGTGTTACTTTTTAATTTTGCGATTAAATTTTCATTACTTTTATTTTCATTGGACGGCTTGTTTCCAACTTATGTCTCAGAATTTTCTTAGCTATTTTATTTATATTATTAATACAATATCTTAATATATTTCAACAGATTTTGATGCGTTAATATCTATGTGCTTATTAATTTAATATTTCAAATATCACAATCTCACCTGTTTTGAGGACTTAATTTTTGAATCCATGTACAATATATTTAAAAATTGTAAAAGAAGCAAGTGTATTCTGTTTTTATCAAACGATACAATGTATGAGAATCTACAGATCTGCTTAGTAAACCAAAACCGTCATTTGTAGACATAGTGTCTTTTGCAAGACTATCAGAATGTAATTTGAATAAATCACTAATGCATCAGTCTCCAGTATAATCCGTGGTTTCAAAACTTTATGTTGCTATGCTCTTTAATATAAAAATGCAAATTTGAAGATTATAAAAAAATATATCAATAATGTATTATTAAGTACGAACAAGATTTTAATTCTATTTTTATTTAAAATAGTAAATCCTTTAATACAATACAATACTAAAGTAATTATAATATTATTTTTTTATCAACAATTGTTTCAACAACAACATTCTATCACATATTAGTCACAAGAAAGAATAAAAGTGCACAGGATTACACTTTTAAAATTTATATTTATTACACTTTTAAAATTTATATTTATTCTTGCGAAAATTGAATTGTACTCATAATAAAAAGCATTATTGCATTTACATTGTCTGTTTAATATTAAACTCATTATTTCTTATTCAGCATCCTCACTTAATATAAGTCAGTGGTTGTTAACCTTTGTTGGGCGTTTCTTCACATTGAAAAGAGAGTATTTTTTTGTGGGATAATTTTAATATGGTAATTTTTTTAATATAGTTAACAAACACTAATCTAAGTGAAGAACTTAAATGTTAGATTTATTAATTATACAAGACGTTTATTAATTCAACTTTGATAAGCGTTTACAATATATAAAGCATCATCTTATTCAAAAAATGCATGGTTTGTTATGTTGTCTCATTTGAAGGTCGACTGTTGATAAATTAAATTAATTTTATTTCCTTCAATCTGATAAGCATTTATACACAAGTACAATCATCTTATTATAAAAATGAATGATATTGTCTGCTTTTTGATTTAGAGGAGCACTGTTAAAAAAAAATTATTAAATTTAATTAGCAAATATAATCTTTACAGCTACCAGAGACTGGACTGTAAAAACCGACGAGGTTTTGGCTCACCGTCTGCAAGAAGAAGAAAGTGAGTTTATTAAATAAATATATTAAATCAGTTTATTTGGAATAAATAATGTTTTTATTCAAACAATGTTGTAGTCTTCAAGCACCTGGTTGGAAACAAGTCTCGGAATGAATTGATTCGAGTGGATTATCCGACAGCAGCTGCTGTTCAGAAAAAAGTCGATGAACAAGCTCGATTACGATTGCAAATGATTAGAAAACAGTAAGTTTTTTTTATAAATGATTGTTTTAGTGCAATTTTATTAAATTTACTATTCGTTTAGAGCGGAGGAAGATGCCAAAGTAGCATGGGAATTACAAAAAAAGCAAAAAGAAATCGATGCCGCTAAAGCTGTTCTTAATCAATCGAATGAATATCCATCGACATCACAAGATTATAATGTATTTATTCTCTTATTACTTTGTAAATAATTATTATTCTTCAATTCATTTAAACAATTTATTGTAGGAGCCGTCGTCTTCAAGAGGCTATTCTGAAAGAACAATGAATAATAATGTCTCCGAAGGAGCCATTAAAAAGACCTATGATAAACCAAAGCGTCATATGAAGAACGGCATTCCCAGTGATTTGCAAAATGGAAATACTCGTGAGATTCTAAACAAAGATGAAAATTCGGAAACCGCTCTTCGCGAAATAGAAGTTGCTCTCGGTATACCCATGGATATAATCAATGAAGAAAGACTTAGACTTATCCAAGAGGAGCATGATGCGGTTAGTATTTAAGTAAAAACACAATATAGAATATAAAATTTTACATTTATATAATTTTATAGGAAATTGCTAGAAAACTGCAACAAACAAAAATCTGCTATGATGAAAGTGATAGAGAATATGCTCGAGTTCTACAAGCCAGAGTAAGTGGGTTTTTATAACTGCAGTTTGGTGTATCCATTCAGTTAATCAGCTTAACTTTAATATAAGTAGTTATAATGAATAACTTTTAGAGAAGGTTTTTACAAATTATGATTTTTTAAACATAACAATATCTTAATTGATTGTCTGTCGGTGGTAACACAGCTCACCGATTTAATTAATGAGTTTGTGTTACTATCGTTGATAATGTTATTCTAAAATAGCCTCTTTTGACTTTCATAAATATTACTGACAGTCAAATTGGATGATTCATTTGGTAAAATAATTATATAACTACATCATGGTAACCATGTTAAGACGTTGATGATTATCAAATATCTATTAAAGTCACTGATTTTTGACCAAACTTATTTGACCTATCGCCCCTTTTCCAGAAAAAAATATTAGCCATTGCCCTCTGGATTTTTTTTATAAATGTTACCATTTTTCTAATTTTTTTCTTTTAAATTTTCACCACCCCCCTAGTTTCCAGTAGCCCACACTCTGGGAATCGCTGATTTAAATAATATTGCGTCACTATAAAACTATAAAAAATATATCCTTGAGGAAAACCTGAAATTTAATAAATTGCAAAACTCAGCATGAAGGGATTTTTATCACATTTAATCTGTTTGATTGTACAGAAACATTCAATGGAGTATTATAAAAGTGATACATCTTTATTGTTCAAAATTTATTAATATCCGTTTTTGATTTGATATTTTTGTTTTGACAGGAATACCAAAAATATATTAAGACCAAAGAAAAGCAACGTATTAAAGCCGTTCAGAAACATGCGGCTGCTGTTGCAAACAACGCTACAAGAAACGCTGGCTCTGATACTTACAGTCGACCAGTTGATTGTTTACAAGGTTGGTCATTGACGCCATTATCTTTTTTTCAATATACTATATAAATTGACAGTTTATAAGGAGACAAGAAAATAAATATTCATTGTAATAATTTTGTGCAAACACCCAGGTTTTGCATTCATTAAATTCATTATTATTAAATGCCTTTTATATAAGATCTGATACAACTTGTCTTACAATTAATTCATTAGAAGAAAATTGCATATTTAATACTAGAATGGATTACAGGTGCACATTCTGATCCGTATTATATGGAACCAATGCATGTGTCGCAGCAATCAAGGGAAGAATCTTTCGAAGATAGGAGATTTCGAGCTCCGCCCGCACCGCCTCGAAACAGTGGAGGTCGTCCAAGGTATGTAAAATTTTGTGTATGTTATTTTTTTATTCATTGAGCTTCTCGTTTTGTTATCGCTAAATGCAATGGGTCGTTACCGCCAATGAGAATGCCAGACAACTGGTTGTATAGATATATCAAGATGGTGGACCTTGCAGTGCTGCCTCTGTCAAACTCATCTACTTGGATTGCCGCCATCTTAATATTTATCATCCACTTATCACAGTCTTGTGGGAAGGGTTCCTATTTAAAAAGCTTAATCTTGCCATTTGAAAGCTTGATTCTTGGTCCCTAACATAACTTAATATTCATGTTAGGGATTAATATATGCATGATTTAATATTCATATAGATAAGGAGTTATAAGAGGTTTGATTAAAAAAAAAACATGAAATATTTTTCAATAGAATATTAAGAATTCATATGCCTCAAGAAGTAAGAGCCTTCAATCATTTTTACCATACAATTGTTTCGGTTATTAATGGTTTTTTCACCTAAAATTGAGTAAAAGAAAATTAATGGAGAACTTAACGGTCGTATTCAATATAATAGTGTGTTAGCGTGCTAGAGCTGATAATATTAGTGCGTATACACTCTCTCATTATTATATTGAATATTGTCGTAAGAGCCGGAGAATTATCAATTGGATTGAATTCTATACAACGCTAGTAAAGATATTTAGAGGATGGATCAATATTCTTCATAATATCATTGACTTTTCAGAATGGCCGAGCCAGGATCGCCAAACAACGAGCTGCGTCATGGAGGTATGTTTTTGCTTAGTAATTGGTCCCGTTTTCACCCTCTCTTTAATTCGTTGACTAAATTATAATTTTATTTTTTCTAGAAAAAAAATAATCAAAATTCTTTATATTGAAAGAAAGATTTTGAGGTTAGTCTAATAAAATGTATAAAGTAAGCTTTTGTAGATTGGAATTTTTCTAATTTTGCGTGCATAGCATAGGACGATAGGCATTCTCTTATTAAAGTTCACTAAATAAGTGCACTTATCGACATTTTATACTGTACTTTAATGGTTTCTCGACAATATTCTCATCAAGCTTGAACATATAAATTATACCTCGATGACAAGTTGGCCTCTTAGGTGCTTTTATTCTGAGCTTCGCCATCTACGACTTCACAACTTGTATGATTGGTCCAATGCAAATTTACAAATGCACAGCGTGTGAAAAATCATTTCGATAAAGTGATTTGACTGATTAGTTTGTTTGTTTTTATTGTGTGAAATGATTTATTTAATTTTTCTTTTAAATTAAAACGGCATGCATTTGTAGATTTTGAGTTTTTCACCCGTACACAGTATTTATTACCAACCACATCCTTATATCATACAACATCCTAAATATCCTCACCCAACTCTCTTTTTTAAACTGTTATTTTTATATCCTCATTATTTGTAAATAAGTATTTATTTGAATTGATTATATCTATTATTTCCAGCATGATTGATTTTTATTTTTTTTTCTTCTTGACCGCATTCTTTTTTTTTTAGTATGGGTAATAAAATGCATTTATAATTTTGTCAATATTTAATTGTACCGTTTTGAATCTTAGAATTCAGAGATCCACCATCGCCGACATCGACTCAAAGCTTCGATTCGGACATCGAGCTGGACAAAATTGAAGTGGACGTTGTGAAACATCCCAAGCATAAAGATTCAAAACGAAAAAAGGGCAAAGGTCGCAGTTGTAACATCCAGTAAATACCACACTTCATCAACCATGTTTGCCGAAATTACGTAATCTCCCCTCGTACGCTCTCTAGTATTCATTTTAATCTGTTATCGAGCTTTAATAAAAATGGCATATGTTAATTATTCAGTACAGAGTCGTTTCTACAAATTTTTTGAGACTGCCATTATAGCCACTTGTATGTCGATCAATATAAGCCAAATGATTTTTCTTTACCATAGCTTTAGTTTATATTGTATATTTTGTATATGGATTGTATTTATTTTAAAAATGTATTGATTTAGAATCTCATATTTTGCACTTCAGATAATTATTTTAAAACTGACCAAAATATCTTTATTTTTGTTGTTAAATTATTCCAGCTTACTTAAGGGTCGCAAGTAACCCACGTGTTTCACATTTATCTTCATGTGTATTGTATTCCTGATAATTACCATATATATGTAATAAACTTAAGAATCTCATATTCTTGATATTGGCTTTACTTATATATTGAAATATCTATATTGAATTTATTGTGTATTTCTCGGCCTCTTTCAACGGATTATCGGTGCGAAGCACAATGTGAAAAGAATCTTACATTTGCTCTTTTTGTGTAATCGTGTTGATTCGGGAGGCGGCATTTTTCTACTGTATTATTTGATGCGATTATTTTTCAAATTCAATATTACATATTTATTTGAATAATCCTTCAATCGTATTAATATTATATGAAAACTATTCAAGCCGACTGATGTTGTTGCATTTGTAAATCATTTATTTTGACAACTGTAACACATTCATTCTACAAATAAAGCATTTAAATATTTAGTTGTTTTTTTTAATGCCTTGAAAACTCACTCATTGTTTTAAATGAAACACATATTTCAAGTATATTTTATTTTAATCGAAATAAAAAAAAACTGAAAATTTGCAGTATAAGAAACATCGTTGTTTTACAAATATAGTTTTATATCTTTCCATTATTATTATTAATTAAATTAATTAACAAAAATACATACTTCCAATCTAATCAGTCATTTTTGAAGAGTACAAAAATCTTTGGTAACATTCTAATGAAATTTTTCAATGAAATCAAATAAATTATTCGAGTATTCTTTATGTATAATATCAAAAGCACCATAGTCCATTTAAAAAAACGACCAAGAAAGCTGCGAAAAGTCGCCTACGTAGATATGTTCGGATGTCAACTTTATTACACATACACTTGTCTTAGAATGCCTTTGGTTTACAAGTTATATTAAATAATTATTTGACAACATTGCTATGTTCACATTATATAAAAATAGCTGTTCTTATACACACACACACACACACAATGGGGCTACACTTTTACTAATGTTGATACAATGCCGTTACCGACGATAAGAACACCATACAACTGGATTTATAAAGATCAATATGGTAGACCAAGCAGACCAGCCTGAATGAGAGAGTTCGCCATCTTGATATTTATCATCCACTTGTCCAGCCTTCTAATATCAGTGGTGTCGTACTGTTTCAAGTCAATGACTGCAGTTTATTATTAAAATATCAACATACATAATGTGGAATGTTTGATTATGAAAAATGCATCATCGTCGACAATATTTTTATATAAGGATCCGATACATTCACAATAAATAACTGTAAAAAGGCAATTATAATAATACACGATTGAGAACCTTAAATGAGTAAGCCGTATAACAGACAGTAACATATTTAGCTGAACATTTTCATATTTATTCAATAAAAAATTAAAAAAACAAACCTATTCACTGATTAATTAATTTTAAAATATATGTACACATTACTAAATAAGTAAAAAAAAAAAATTTGCAAATTACATTTAATCAATAAAAAAATTAAATGCTCAAATAAAATCATGCTTCAATATCACAATGTAAAATTAACTGTATACAAATGAGGTATATTGATATGATTTATTTTGAAAGATTGCATTTCAGGCAAGACACGACTGATGAAATTCCAAAATATATATTTTTATATATTCTATTCATAGACATGATGATTTCGGAAGGCACATTAATGGTGAAGAAAAAATATTCGATTATGGCAAAGTGTCGGTTCAAAATAATAAAAAAAAAATGTAATAAACCAACAAGTGCACGAGCGACCTGAGTGAGAAAGAGAGAGCTTATTTTAATATGATTTAGCAAAAATTGACTAGACATTTTTCATACATAATAATTTGTTCAGTTTGTTCACACAAATTAAAAATAATTCGTTGGTTGAATGGCGACAGTGTTTTCCGGACTTAGTTTAAAATACAAATATATATATTGATTATTATGAGCACAACTTGCGTTACGGAAAACACTGTTTGATCTGCCGACTAATCATTCAAAAGACATTAGATTTGTAGGAAGAGGGGCGGCCAACTTCGATATTGTTGATTCTATGTTAGAAACCCAACTGAGAGCCAAGCACCTCGACGAAACCCTGTTTGTAAATATTCAGATTAATGTAATGTTATATAAGAATTTATAATGTAAATTACCTAAATCTGTAGATGCAGCCTATCGAACTATTCACTAATTGAAACATATCGGGATTTTCTTCCTTCAACCAGACAACATGCCAACCATTCAGCGCGATCATTTTGCAAGGTTCTTCTTTGAAATCAGTCCGACATCCACTGTGAATAAAATATGAAATTAACATACCAATTATAATATACATATCAATTAATATACGTACACTTTGAATGATTTCGGAGTGAAATAGACTAAATTATTCGCCCAAAGCTGGAGCCAATATCTTTGCCACGTAGACACCGAGTATTTGCGACCGTCTTTCATCATCGTTTTGCGACGCACCATTCCTTCATAATTAATGCTGCCTTCAACGAAAAACTTGCCGAGATTTTTCCTACGATTAGAACACTTTATGAATAAAAATAATAACCAGCAGCTTTGCTACAAATACTGTGATCACAGGTTCAAATCCCGCTCAAATCAATTAATTACTAGGAGATTATGAATAATGTTAATAAAATCTCGATCGATCGTCTTGATCCAGGTTTACTCTGATTTAAATCAGGTTTTTACAACCTTTTCACCAGCATCCTTCTTCAATTATTAATATATTAAATGAAAGTACATGTAACATTCCACTTTGTAGAATAAATGTTATGCGTGTAATGGCATTTGGGTACTTTACTATTTATTTGTATAAATTTGAAATGTGATAACATAACTGAGGGATTCAGAATTAAAAGCTACCAAATACAATCATCATTAAAATAGACGACAAATGCCCACTTTCAAATTCAAATTCCGCTCAAGTAAAATATATATATATATATTAGATCATCTTGATCCAGGTTTACTCTGATTTCCTGTATTGTAAGGTAAATACTGATTATTATGTCGGTGACCTGAGTAACTAGTAAAAGTTAAGATCGCCGACAGACAATTAATTAACACATAGTTGTATCTAAAAAGAGCCCCTGGGGTGAATATAAATAAATATTCTTTATTTATCAGACATTGTTTAGAAATGAAGTGATTAAAAGAAACATATTATTATTTGTGTGTGGACGATCAATATTATTTACATTTTGCAAAAAAACTACTTGGTATAATTTGTAATGTGCATTAAAGATGTTGGAAGAGCCCATTTAATTGATAAATTAATCTTGTTGATGATTGAAAAATAATCGAAGCATTCATAAATTTTTTTTTCCAAATAATTAATCTTTCAATCCTTATTGTGTCTATAAATCCTGTTTTTTTGAAGGACATATAATATTACTGTATATTTATAATATACTCTAGTTAACCACAGTATAAAAGATAGCAGATTTAGTTTATATATGATAAGTTTGAGGAATGGATTTTATAAGATAATTAGACAGCAGCTGATGATAATGATAGTTGTATTATAAACACTGTTTTAATATAAATAGTTTTATTACCTCTGTTGTTGAGATTGTGCAATACTATGTTGAGACGTGCCTGGAGATTCAAGCAATGTGTCATCTATTAAATTGATAACGCCTCCGCTTGCATTGCAGTTGTTTGTAGTAATTTCTGTGTTTTTATAAACACTGTAACACCAAAGACAAGATTAGACACGAAATCAAATTATAAAACTAAATTTCTATGACTATTACAAGAGTTGAGCGATTATTTCAATTAATTTAATCAACTATGTATAACTATTAAATCAAAAGCATTGTAAAAAAAGTATAATATTCTGCATCACAATTTATAATACGCTAGTTGAATTCAAATTTAATAATTCAATTCCATGCAGTGAAAAATGACCAAATGTCGAATTGATCAATACTAAATATTCTTATATTGAATACACTAATCCGATAAAAAAAAATATTAAAAAAAAAAACACGTGCAAAAAAAAAAACGAGATTTGGAACATAAGAATAAAATATAATTTGTGAAAATAATGTCGTGCAGGCGTGATACTTTATTTTGTACTTAATCAAAGCTGAACATGACATATTATGGTCTCACCCAGCCGATATTGCCGCCTTGTGAAAATTTCTCGGCAAACTTGCGCTACGAAATCTGCCACAGATTGCGGGGAAAAAATTAACAAAAAAATGTCAAATCATAATTTGGTATATAAAATTTTGATATTGAATGTAAAATTAATTCCGACTTGTTGAAAAAATTCTTGAAATATACAAACGTGAGGTTGTTGCGGCAATTGAAAAATAAGCTTTAACAATTGCTATCTTATACCTGTGAAACACTAATGGAAAGCTTCTTCTTAATCAACAATCTGAAATACTTACTTAGTGCCTAATGACTGACACTTGCGGTGACCGGGAAGAAACTTTGACTGAATGGAAGTGGTCGACATTCGCAGCGAGCCAGAAAACATGCGAGTGGAAGAAGAAAGACTGAACGAAGAAGAACCGGCTGAATCCGAAGCTCTTATAGATTCATGGGATGTGTTCATACTGGCCGGTTGAGAAGGAGGTTCCAATTTGAGCGACAGTCTGTAAATTTAAATATAATAATATAATGGCTTATATAAAATGTACACATATATTACTTGTATTGATCATCCTCGAGGAATTTCTGAAGTTCTTCTATATATCTAACACTTTTCAAATATTCCTGAATTCTTATGATAGGATACAAGTGCAAATAGTCACTACTTTGATAGTGTACTATTGAAGCCAGGACGGAATCCATCTTCTGCATTCGATGGGTAGACCCAATAGGATGTGCAATATCTATATAAACCAGATCGGTTAAAAATAGACCTGCAAAAAATAATTTTATATATAAACGCTCCAGATACAATAATTTGTTACAAATTACCCAAATAAGGGATGCAGGGTAATTTAGCTTCATGTAAATATTCTCTCAATGACGCCCAGTTGTCATTATCATCGAAAATATCCTTTATTCTATCGAAAGCCTGCTTATCTTTTTTACTAACGTAAGACCAAGTTTCGTTTAATCTGAAAGAGGGAATTTGAATTTCGTATATATTTGATTTTATAACAGTAAAGTGAAGACTTACCTAAAAATACTAGCACTTTGTAAAGCTGATATGATAGCAAATAATGAATGCAAGTTATTAAGGTCCAATAGTCTTTTGGCAACTTTGATAAAGTGCGTTATGGTTTCCACTCGTTGTTTTATAGTAGTTCCGTTAAGTATTTCTTGGACGGTCCAAAAGCTTACCTATTAAACATATTGAACAATTAGTCAAAATGTTATAAACTATAAAGTGATTTTAAAATATCTTGTGTACTTTGCAAAATTTTATTTATAAATCTGTATATTTAGTTCTAAAATGAATGTATTTATAAACTGGTGATAATATATGTATATTATATCATATGATGGGGATATGAGAATACCAGAATATGCAAAATGCGGTTTGTTTGTTTGAATATACGGTTGGTGCCTTCAATAATAAAAAAATTAAATTGATATCTTCAATAAATAACCATTCAAAAAAAGCATTCCTCCTTTTAGAAAATGTCACAGGACATCCACGATTAAGACAATAGATACTAATTCCAATCAGAATATTAAAGATTATTGGCGGTCTTATTATGATATTTTAAAAGGGATAAAAAATCTGAAATCTGCTTCGGACGAAATGACAATCAATTCGTCGCTTGTTATAAACTTATGCCCAGATTTATACAAAGTACAAGTTTCGAAAAAGTAAACAACATCAGATTTATATGTGAATGTGGATTCGAAGATATAAGAACTGGAAATTTGACCAAACTGAAAAAATGCCAAATGTAATTCATATCCATAAAATTTTTGTTAATTTTATGCTGGTGTCTTTGGGAACGCAACCTCGGCGTAAAATGATGTTTACCTGTACCATTATATTACACATGACTCAGTGAACTACATACAATATATACAAAGATAAGTTAATCAGTGTGCTAATTTTAAATGAGTATAATTCTTATCTAAATATAATATCATATGAAACACATAAGACAAGAGTTGAGATGAGAATGTACTATTTCATTACATACCTGATTAAATCGTCTGGTGAATTCAACTACATTCGGTGACACAATCTGTTTATTTTTCTTTGTCCATGCACAACTAAGTAATTCATCGGCTTGGATATAAGAAAACACGTCAAAGTCTAATAATGTAAGTTGAGATGCGAGGTCATCGGGAGTCACGTTTATTGCGGAGCATATTATATTATCCCATATTCGGCAGGACACGTTCGGCGGCAAGCTATTTGTTTTTGAAATGCCACCATATGCCATATTCTCAATTCCGTTCATATTGTTAATATTACATGACAAACTGAAATAGAAACAGATTATTTCATATAAAATATATTAATATAATCACTAACGCAAACATACATCATCGCAAAATAGACATTCAAGTATATTAAACAGAATTAAATGAAGCACATCAAAATAACATTCGTATGTATGTTGATAGATAAGTGCTAGAGAAAATGCACGGAATTAAAATTGATAAAGAGCCGATGATGGAATGTAACAACTTACTCTTCGTCTTCTTCCATTTCTGTAAATTTAAAAAGTTTGTTCTCTCCCATTTTCGCACAAGATCTTTACAAACAACGATGTTGATGTTTATTGGTGAAATGATAATTTCAGTCTTGACATGGGTTCTAAAATGTTAAAATAACCTCATTGGTCTAAAACAATAAAAACAAGTCATTAAAAATACAATAATCTTTTTTCATTTCCATAGTTATTTTATTTAAAATCTAATAGACACATCTTTTATGAAAACAATATTGTTTAGTTCAACCTTGTTATAGTCACGATATACGATAAAATAATATTAATAAATAATTAGGCATTAAATCAATCGATTTTTTAGTACTGTTAATATGAAATGCGACTCATTTCACGGTTGTATGCAAAAAATTGTACAATCAACATCGAGACTAAAATGATTACCATCAAAATTCATAGTATATTAATAATCATAAATAAAATTAATAACGATTACATAGATTGATTCTAATATCTAAATCTGATTGTACATAGAAATACACTCTCTTTGTAAAATTGAAGTACGCCTTCAAATGAATTACGAGTCTGTTGTTTACTACCGTGTATTGCTATGCTCTATATTTATTTTTTTATTTAAATAATTTTATGTGTGATTAAAAGGATGTTAGTTAATATTATTATATTCTTACAACAGAGAAGCCCCAACCGTGACTGAAATGGAACTGTCAACTTGTGGAGCGATATACGCGTTCTAGAAACACTGTATTGACAACACGACCTCATTGCATACATATAATAAAATTTTTACTTTTATGAAAAATTACTTACAACAGTGGATGAAGCTGTAATAAAACTAATAACCATCTATGAGAACTAATAAATGAATTAGATTTAATTATAAATTGCGAAGAAATTATTGTTGTTATTATGAATTGCGCAAGAAAATTTCATAAATGGTGTAAAGACTATTCAAATTATTCATTTTTGGAAGTCTCTTTGTGGATGGAAACAAGGCTGTTGTAGTGTGGACGCGGCTGTACTTGGGACGAGAGTTGTAAGCGAACGAGTCGTCAGCGGTGGTAGTTGTAGTCGTGTTCGGTCGGAGATCGGTGTAGTGGCAGAGGTGAGTTCAGCACAGAGGTCGCTGTCGTTGACTGAACTCCTGACTGGACTGACTGTTGCAGTGAGATGTGCCTAATTAATAGAGCCTGTGGCCCTCAACCGCAGCGCACCAATCATGGCTGCGGTGTCGATGGGACAAACCGTGGTGGCGGCCGGCCACGCTGCTATTTGTGAATGCGGCCACTTCAACGTCCGTGATTGGTCCAATACGGCTGATTATATTTTTACACGACTACCTTCCATGTCCGCTACAGTACTCCGCCCCCAGTGACAACGATTTTATTAGCATAAGTGGTACAGTGGACATGTGAATACAATGAATAATACAAAAATATTTAAATGAAATGTTGACTGACTAAGCTACTCTAAAAACTCTAACACTAACTTGGTCCAGGAAACGCACTGGGACCTTAGCGTTGCGCTTAGGGCGAGATGTCTGTTGACTTTCACTGCGCGAAAATTGTTGAATGTCGTTATCACTGTCATTATCACTATCACTGTCATTGTCACTATAACTGTCCCTGTCGAACTGCGCCGTTGGCAGACTGGTGCGCTCTGAGTCATCCACGATGTAAGCGGGCTTTAGTCTGTCGATGGATACCGTCGTGGTTCTACCGTTGACATCCACTCGGAAGGTCTTGCTGTCTCGGCTTATCACTTCGTAAGGCCCCTCGTAAGGCGGTTGAAGACCGGTTCTCACGCCGTCCACCCGAATGAAGACTGCAGGCGATGTCTTCAAGTCGCGGGTGATGAATGTGACGGGCGCCCCGTGTCTCTGGACGGGTCTTGGCCTTAAGTTGGCGAATCCTGCTTTGAGGTTTCTAATGAATTCGCTCGACGGGCTCGTGATGGTTTCGGAGGGAGGCTGAAGTAGCTCTCCGGGAAAGCGAATCGACTCGCCGTATACCAGGTCTGCTGACGTTGTGCCGAGGTCTTCTCTCCACGCGGCTCTGATGCCTAATAATACTGACGGAAGACTGCGAGTCCATGATGTGGTGGAATGGCATCTTATGGCTGCTTTCAGCTGTCGGTGTAGCCTCTCTACCATGCCGTTCGCTTGTGGATGATATGCCGTTGTCTTAATGTGTTGTATTCCGCTTATTTTCAGCAGCTGGCGCATTTTAGGCCGAAGGACATCACCGGAAACTCGAAAAGTCCGAACGGGGTGGTGATGGCTGTTTTCGCTATGTCCTCTTCCGCCACCGGGATCTGATGGTACGCCTTTACGAGGTCTAGGGTGGTGAAGACCTTGGCGCCGTGTAGGGATTGTGCGAAGTCGTGTATGTGACGGACAGGGTACTTGTCGTCGACCGTGCGGGCGTTTAGTGCCCTGTAGTCTCCGCACGGCCTCCATTCGCCGTCTTTTTTCGCGACCATGTGCAGGGGTGCGGCCCAGCTGCTGCGTGATGGTCGTGCCATACCTAGTTTCACGAGTTTGTAGATCTCGTCCTTGGCAGCGCGGAGTTTGTCCGGGGCTAGTCGCCGTGGCTGTGCTGCTGCGGGTGGTCCGGGCGTTGTGATAATGTGGTGAACCGTGTTGTGCATTGGTTGCTGGTTCGGGACTCCACTAGGACGGCAGATGGTGGCGTATTCAGCGAGGATGCTACCGTACGGACATCCGGAGGCGTCGTGCATTGCCTTTACGGTCGGAGTGTCCGTGACGATGCTTCTGCACTTCGTCACTAGTAGAGTCTCGCTGTCGATGAGCTTCTGCTTGGCGAGGTCCACGATCAAGTTGTAGTGGGCTAGGAAGTCTGCGCCGATGATGGGTTTGCTAACGTCAGCTACTACAAACCGCCAGGAAAAGTCTCTGCGCAGCCCCAGGTTTAGCGTTAGCCATACAGTACCATGCGTGGCTATCCTGGTCCCGTTTGCTGCTGTCAGTTGGTGATTGGAGACTTGCTTCGCGCCTGCGCCTATTACCGACGGTGGAACCACACACAAGTCGGCGCCCGTGTCCACAAGGAAGGACTGTCGTGTGTTACTCTCGAAGACAAAGAGGCGGCGCGATGATGGGCTGGCCAGGTGAGATGCCGCTTCTACCTGGTCGTGGCGTTTCCCGACCACATGCATGGTTGTCGGCAGCGACGCGCCTCGTCGCCGAACGTGCGGTGGTAGTAGCATATGCTGCTCGGCTCGCCGCTGGGGTCACGTGAGCGCCGTCCTTTGGATTGCCGCCGAGCAGGTGAACGCCTGTCTCGCGACCGCTGGCGTTCGGACGGCCTGCGCGAGGCGGACCTTTCGTTCCTGAATTCGGCTACCTCCAGCCTGAAGGAATTGACCAGAGAGCGAATTTCGTCCACAATCCAGCGGGTGTCTCCGCGTTCCGCTGTGCTCAGGCGGCCCTCCTCGGTTACGTCGTCGGCCATCTTGACGACGTGTGCGACGTTGCTGGTGCTTAATGCGCTCCTGCATAGCATGCGCGTGCCCTCTGGAAGCGCACGCAGCCACATCTGCACCAGTATGTCCTCTTTAACGTCTCCGGCTGCTAGTGTCTTTAAATGGCTCCAGAATGTCGACGGCTTTCGGTCGCCGAGCTTCTCCGACTGTAGGAGCCGCATCGTGCGGCTGCCCGGGGAGCCTAAGCAGAAAGCTAGCGTGGCTTTCCTGAGGTCCGTGTAGGACTGCCCGTCGAGCATGACGTCCCGCAGCTCTCGTTGTAAGGATGGTGACAACGCTCCGCACAGCGCGTCGAACCGGTCCTCCTCTGTGATGATTTTGTTGCGAGCCGCGTACCGCTCGAACCGCGCGAACCACAGCTCGGGGTCAGTCGTGTCAAAGGTCCCGAGGGCAGCGGTCACTCTGTCTATAGCGTGTACCGTGGTACCGCTGACTGCGAGGACTTCCTCTCGCACTGGGTCGGATGTTAATAGGTCTACTAAAGGTTCCATCGTCGTTTTCGGGGTCACCAATTTGGAAGTCTCTTTGTGGATGGAAACAAGGCTGTTGTAGTGTGGACGCGGCTGTACTTGGGACGAGAGTTGTAAGCGAACGAGTCGTCAGCGGTGGTAGTTGTAGTCGTGTTCGGTCGGAGATCGGTGTAGTGGCAGAGGTGAGTTCAGCACAGAGGTCGCTGTCGTTGACTGAACTCCTGACTGGACTGACTGTTGCAGTGAGATGTGCCTAATTAATAGAGCCTGTGGCCCTCAACCGCAGCGCACCAATCATGGCTGCGGTGTCGATGGGACAAACCGTGGTGGCGGCCGGCCACGCTGCTATTTGTGAATGCGGCCACTTCAACGTCCGTGATTGGTCCAATACGGCTGATTATATTTTTACACGACTACCTTCCATGTCCGCTACACATTCGATGTAGATAATAGAAAATTGTGTAAATTAGTAGTGTTTAGATAAACTCTTCTATTGATATTTTATATTTATAAGAAATATTTAAAATTGTATATTTATAGAATGTTTATTATCATAAATATCAAGTTATTTACATAATGGGATCCATCATCATAATTTCATAATAAAATGATTGATTTCTATAAATTAAATATGTATATTTTTATAAAAAAATAAAAAGCACATGAAAAATATTTGATCTTTTTTATTCACACAATAATATAATTCTAAAACTATCCACTTCTCATATCAAAATACTGGTACAATATTTAAAAAAAATAATCACTCAAATGAAATCGCGCAAGCTTTACTTTTAGAAAACAATCTTCTTATTTGCAATTTGGTAAAAAGTGCCTCGATCGGAAACCAATCTTATAGTAATATAAATATAAAAAATAAGAATATCTACAGAGGCACTTAATTATGTGTAGCACTAATAACATTAATTTTATATCTAAAACAGAATTATCTTCATGAACGCAGTAAAGGAATATTATAGTTCATTCATAAAATTCTATTTATTTGGTTTCGACTTCAACAATAAATAAAACACAGTTGTGAAGATTTTGTATTCCATTCCATGCATAGTCCTAATTTCAATATTCTAATCTCCGACCAGCTCACATACAAGACAAAATATATTTTAAACAATATTTACAATAAAATGTTACATACAACCTAGAGTTTGTCCATACAGACTGATTATCTATTCCATTACAGTGTTTATTCTAATCAATTTGTTTCAAATCAGTCCACATTAACAAGCTCTAAAGACTCACGCATAACTTTTTATAGGAAAAAGGTAAACAGAAAAGCTTTGGAACAGGATGTTTTAGTGTCTTGGCATCAATCACTATTCAGACTTTGGATTTATATTCTTTTTTCAAATTGATTTCAACGAACTGCTACCCCGTTTATGGTGACTACAGCATTTGGTCCATGGCCGCTCTGTGGTTCAGGCTCGTATGTGGTGTCTGAATCACCACTTTGGCTTCTATTGTAGGTGTTATTATCGGTGAGGTGATCTCCATAAGGGGCATCATACATATTATCCTGAACGTGATCGTACAGATGATTTCCTCTCAGTCCGTTGGTTCCATCGTGGAGAGATGAATAACTCATCACCGCAGCATTTTGATCTTCTTTACGTTCGGCACCTTCTACATTTTCTGTATTTTTGACAGGTACTGCTTTTCTTCTAAAATGTTTAAAACATACCATTTTATTAATTGAAAACAAATGATTATGATAACAAATTTTGATTATCTTACAGCCGAAGATAGACAATTCCCAGTAAAAAAAGCATAAAGAGAACTACTCCACAACCAATTCCAATGCTTAGAGCCAAATTGTTTGAGTCTTGTGTTTCATTCGAGATCAGTTCACATGTGGGTTCTTCACCAGACCAAGTTCCATCTTCAGTACATTTTCGCAAATACGGCCCTACTCTTTGGAAATGAGGAATACAATGATATTCCACTGTGCTCCCGAATAATGTTGAACCATTTGTTATAATTACTCTTCCATTCTCTATGCTACCGGGATGTTGGCAGTTAATCGCTAGAAATTGTATTGATATTGAAATTGAAAAATGTCTCTCAATTATTTGAGTTGTTATTATTTAATCAACTTACGTATACAAGAAGGTTGCAATCCACTCCATGTGCCCCGAGAGAGGCAAATTCGACTTGAGTTTCCTTGTATTGAATATCCTCTGTCACATTTGTAATTTGCGATTCCCCCAACACTTTGGGTGGAGAAAGCTACATTCAATCCTAATTGTTTATTATCTTTGCTAGGATCTCTGCATGTGATTTCTGTTAAATATTTAATTAATTAGTATAAAACACAATGCAAATTAATAATATATAATAAATACCTTTGCACACTGGTTCTTCTGAACTCCATGTTCCATTTTCTTGGCACAATCTTCTTGAAACACCATCTAGCTGCCAATTTTTATCACATTCGTATAAAACGGTAGCTCCGTAATATGTAACATTTGTAGCAAGTGTTACTTTTCCATTTTTGATAGGTCCAGGTATTCCACATTCAACATCTGAAATATTTCTCAATCATGAAATTGACCGTAAAAGTATTAAGGTATTTATATAATGATATCTTACATTCACAATGAGGTGTATCACCATTCCAGGTTCCAGTATCTTCACATGTTGAAAGACTTTCACCAATTATTTTGTAGCCCCTTTCACATCTATACTTGACAAGAGCTCCTATTTTGTATGTGGTGGATACACTGCTGCTGGATTCTTGTGTTCTTATTAATGTTCGACCATACATTCTATCGTTTCCAGTAACCGACAAAATACTATGGTCGGCAACAATTGGTTCCGGACACCGAATCTCTATAAATATTTATTAACACAATAAGAAATGAAGAAGGTGGATTAGAATAGTATTAAGTAATATGTTGTTACCTTCACATTTGGGGGATGAATCACTCCACTGTCCGTTTTCTTGGCATATTCTCACAGATGGTCCAGCCAAGCGATAACTATGAGAGCAATGATAATTTAAGTGACTTCCAAGATGTGTTGTATTGTTCAAATACTCTGTGACTCCATAAAGCATCGGCGGTACTTTACCACAATCAATATCTAAAAAGAATCACAATATAATAACGAATATTTAGTATTTACAACCTTTGATGTTTGTCGCTCACATTCACAAGTCGGTGCTTCTCCGGACCATTCTCCGTTTGAATTACATATGAAAGTGTTCTCTCCGACCAACTTGTGACCGATTTCACAGTGGTATTCTATTGAAGAATGAACGTTCAAATCAAAACCGACAACAAAACCACCGGGTGGAACTTCAGGCTCGTTACAAGTAATCACTGAATGAAAGATAAATATTATTTTATTATAAAATATTAAAATATAAATCATAATACTTACAATCACACGATGGGGCTTCACTTGACCATTTGCCATCACGATTACAATTAAGGTATTCATTCCCAACAAGCCAGTAATCAAGATCACAATTGTACTGAGCGGAGCTTCCAAATGTTGTAGAATCATTTAATAATTGGAATGATCCATGATCAATATGTGCTGGAGTTCCACAATCTATGTATTTACAAGTTGGTGGATTTGCAGACCACACTCCACCCAATTTGCATTCAACGGTCTAAAACATTAAATAGTTATTATTTAAAAATTAATATGATATTGAAATAAATTCTTACAGGTTGTCCAAACAAAATAAATCCAGGTTGACACGTATAAGTTGCAATTGAGCCAGCTTGCTTTCCATTCACTGAAACGGTTGCGCCAGATACTTGTGGTGGACTTGGACACCAATCGAATAGGCATTTCGGTTCTTCACCAGTCCATTTTCCATCATCATAACATTGCCGTTCAGCTTTTCCAATCAAAGTGTAATTTAGATCACAATTGTATACAGCAACGGCGCCATGATCGGTTCTTTGTTCTTTTTGAGTCACATAACCATGTTCAATTGTTGGCAAAGCACCACAATTGACATCTGAAGAGATTTGATAAAGATAGATTGATTTATTCAATAAGCATATAGGTACAGATATAAATGTTTACAAAACTTACATTTGCAAGATGGTGATTTTCCTGTCCAAAAACCATCAGTGCTGCATTTCCTTACCGCTCCTCCCACTAACATAAACCCTTTGGGACATTTGTATTTAATTTCTGAATTTACAGAATAGTCTCTTCCTAATATCGTGGTGTTGAGTTGTTTATCAGGACTTCCACATTTTGCAGGAGCTGGAATTCAATTACATCTTATTTATTTGTTATATATTTTCAACAAAATAGCACATTAGCAAAATGGCATGAACGCTACGGGAAACGCATGATATTGAAATGAACGTACAACTAACGCCGATTACTTTAATTTTTATAAAACTCACAATGTTGACAGATCCAATGTAAGTAGTCGAGTTTACAACCAACATCATTCCAAAGCCAGGCCCTTCCTCCATCAAGTACTACACAATTTTGTTCACCGTTATAGTTATTAGGTTGTTCTTTACCCCACGCAGGTCTCAAAACAGTATTGCCTTAAACACACAATTACATTAATTCATTGATTGATAATGGTTGTTTTTTTTAAAATTATTTTTACCATCAACCCATTTCCAGATTTCTGCTTGTCCTGGCTCTTTTTGAGCTCCGATCCAGACTAGTTGAGTTTTAAGTTGAGACTTTCTCCTCTCCAACTCTTGCAGTAGAAAGCTTGATGTTGCACCCTGTATGTATATACACATGAATATCGGATTATTTATTAATTAAATTGATTGATTTACTTGAAATCCGTGTACGAGGTCTCCGCCGTTTTTAATACAATGTTTCCTAGCTTGATCGAACGATCCTCCTTTATTCACACTGAATTCATAACAAGTCCTCGCAAATGCAGCCAATTGAACATCTTCCGAAGCTCCAGCAGGAGCACATCGATCATTTGAAAACTCTGCAAGATAATATAAATTATATATCTAAAATTAATCGACACCGATTTGATATTATACCTTCTGTGGTGAAAACTTCCACTTCGCACAGAGACAAAGAGCCTTCAATGCCGACCAGTTGTAGAAAGACATGTTGTCCGACAAGTGGGCGGGCGCAAGTAAATGTTTTCGTTGTGCCTTCGTCTAAAAAGTGTATTGTTGATGATTCATAGTTCAGAAATTATATAGATATACTAAAATACAATATAATATTACCGATGGTGCCAGGAAACCAGGCGCAGAGTGGATTACGTTGTAAATCAGAGCTGCTGTTTCCAACTCGTATTTCTAGATCTTGCAGAGGTTGGTGACCTGAAAAATTTGTCAATATTATTAAAACGTTTGTATATCAATAAAAGTCCACATTTAAAAAAAATGAGTTATTGATTCACAGCTTATAGGCATAAGTACTAACAAAAATATTTATTTATATACGCCTTGAGGGGATTTTTAGTAGATTAATTAATCTTTTCGGAGTAAACACGGATCAAGACTTATCGATCGGGATTTGAACCCATAACCACAGTATTTGTAGCCTTATCCCCTGAGCTATTGAGCTGGTAAATATAAAGGTTTAAAAGAATCTGTTACATAAAAAAACTGGATTTGGAATTTTTTGATTCTGAACACCTCGTATATTCGACATGAGACTAATATTACTAATTGCGAGTCAATAATAAATACACTCTTTTACCTTGTGGAGAATTTTGAATACTCAATAATTCATCCATAAATATTTTCAGGAAAAATACAAAACATACCTATTTATTTAATTGAATATAAACGCTCGTGAGAGTTTTTTTAAAGAGTAATCAAAAATAAAATAACGGTACGAAATAAAAATATTAAGAAAATAAGTAAAGTAATTATTATATAAATATATAAAAAAAACAAAGCAATTTAAGAGACAATCATTCCTACATAAGCCCTGTAGGTGGCAGAATTGGTGGATAAGAGATCACCCAATTCGTTCCCAAGTCGTTGCAAATATAAATATAATTTAAGCAACTGTGTATTTTTTTAAAATTACATTTAAATACTATATTTATTGATAAGTGTATGATTATATGTATATCGAGGGTATACTGCTAAAATGCAATAAGTCATATTTTGACAATTTTGAGTTAGGGATGCATTTGTATATGTTTTTTTATTACTTTATCTACTACCAAAACGCACTTTGTTGTATTATAAATATTTCGGGAGGAAAAAAAACTAACTCTTATTAAAAATTTTAATTTCTGTTAGTTAAAATAGAGGTATTTTATACAATAATTGTGTTATATTTGGAAAGATAAAATAAGTCATTGACTTATACCAACCACATTGTAAATTATTCAAATATATACCATAAATTTATAGTTCTGTTAAGACTGATTTTAATTCGCCATTATCACAAAACTATGAAGTATGACTTTTTTGCACTATACACTCGATATTGTGTTTGGTAATTAACACTTTGTGTTTTGTAGTCCGCTTGACTTTAAATGCGCTCAGGACAAAGAAGACACTTTTTAGCAGGATAAGGGAATATTTATTTATTAATATGTGTGCTTTTAGTCATCGATATATTATTTAATAATTACCACAGCATCCTCTCGTCGTCACTCTGACAACTTTAACTGCATAATGTCTCAATAAATCAACCTGCCACCAAGGAGAGGCTTCTCTTTGAGTTTCAGTACATCTTTTTCCATCATGCTCTGTAGTTTTTTCACCATCGTTTCCGTTCAACGCACTTCCACCCCTAACCGTAGTTGATTGATTGGCTGGTTTTCTAAATGCCACGTTTGTACCTGATTGAAATATATCATTATTAATATGATTATCAGTAATGTGTAGATGATTGTATAATACCGCAGAAAGGCAATTCTCCAGACCAAGTTCCTCGGCTTGTGCATTTCGAAGTTTCCGATCCGAAGAGTTCGTATCCATCGTCACATTTATAAGTGGCGATTGTATCAGGTGATAAATCTTCATTGGATAATTGCACCCGAGCATTCATAGGTACTCCTGGATGACCACATCTTGTATTAGTTGCTGCAAATATAAAAAGCATTATATAAAATGTTACATATTTACATACGTTGCGCAAGAGTATTGTTTTCACGACATGCGATTGCGGTTTAAATTATGCGAAATTGAAGCTAAAACATCTTATAATACGGCCAGACAAGTTTATTACATAAAATACAGTAGTACCTCGAAATGCGAATTTAATTCGTTCCGGGATCATTGTCGTATGTCAAAACAATCTTCAATCTTAAAGCAATTTTTCCCATACAAACTGCCATTAATCCGTTCCAGCCCCTCAAAAAGTCCTAGCGAAAAATGGTTTTCTTAACGTACCACGTGTTTTTTTTAATAAAAAAGATGTTTATGTACATTTATGTAAAATCGGCAATGGATAATTTGAGGTTTAAATAAATAAACTAGTAATAACGCACACAATACATTTTTATTGATTTTTACATATACACAATTCTGGCGCGAAATTCTAGTAGTGACCTTCTATAAAAATTAGCGATCATCTATAAAATTATCGTGCATAAAAATTCGTATCTCAAATTTTCGTCGTATGTCGAGGTAGAAATTCTCAAATATTATTCGTCGTATCTCAAAACATTCGTATG
>JAGTTH010005364.1:0-38581 GCA_022606485.1 Agraylea sexmaculata
AAAATGATTTGATCGACTATTAGGACTGAAAGATCAGTAATAATATTAATGAAATCCGAATCGATCGTCTTGATCGAGGTTTACTCTGATTTCCTGTATTGTAAGGTAAATACTGATTATTATTAAGTCGGTGACCTGTGTAACTAGTAATAGTTAAGATCACCGACAGACAATTATCACGTTGTTGTGTCTAAAAAACCCTCTCAAAAAGACCCTTTCTAAAAATAAAAAAGCTCTTCGGAGCGTAAATAAATAAATAATATATTAATAAAAACACTTTGATACTTTCTTTTACATATTGAGTTCAAAGTTCAAAATTTCTCCATAGATAATTCGTAACCGGTGGACGCATAAAATATATCTATAATAGCTATTTTAATTAAACTAATTTTGCAGTATTTATTTTTTCGGCACAACAAAGTGTTAATTAATTGTATATTTGTGAAATTAACTATTATTATTTACACAGGTCACCGATATAATAATCAGTATTTACCTTACAATACAGGAAATCAGAGTAATCAGTCGTAACAACCGATCAAATTACCTATTACAACTATATTTGTAGCTACGCGCCTTATCACTGATTATTATTGGTTATAAAGAATATTTTTAACACATTATGAAAGGCACTTATTAATTATTATTTCTAAAAGTAATCGGTGCTTTTCATCTTAAATTGACACATAGTAATTATATCAATGAAAAAAAATCAATAGTGATTGTTTGATTAATACAATTTTTTAAACACACAAATCCGTCTAGTAATAAGATTTTCTTAATAAAAGCGCTTAGCCAGTTTAACTTAGTCATCGAAACAATTTTTTCTATGTAGGTCAACGTGAGGTATTATATTTTTTTCGCAATTTAATTTAAAGTGTTTCCCATCGATCATCTGCCGTCGTTTTCGAAGCGGTTCTTTCACATTCACCGATGCAAGCCATCAATTATTTTAACATGAAATATAAAAAAAAATATAGGAGAAAAAAAAACCACCAAAATTAGATCAGACAATCTTATTTTTGCACTCATGGTGAATATTTTAAAAGTGACTAAGCGAATACGAAAAATAATTACCAATCGACAAAAGTCTAAAACCACACACCTTTTGCCTTTGGATAGTTGTAATGTTGGAATTTAATAAAAAAATATAACAAGTATTATATAAATTTAAGAAAAAAAATATATTATCAATAATAATTGTGCTTTATTTTAATTAAATTTTACCTTTATAATTTTTTTATAGCGTGTGTGAATAAAAAACAAAATATTTGCCATATTTTAAATCAATTAATAAAGAGAATACCGTTTTTTAAATTTAAATTACAGTATATCTAAGAACCAAAATAATTTAATTCCCCATATTTTTTTAAAACATCAAATATTTATAATTAATTATAATGCTAAGTCCTAAACACCAATGCATGTTTAAATTTTCACTTCAACTTCTCACCAAACTATTAAAAATATAATAAAATGAAGTACAGAAGAAATGTACAAAATTAAACACACTGCAAAAAATTATGTTTTAATAATAATTTATTTTTTAATCTTCCATATTAAAAGAGTGGTAGTAACAATTTTTTTTATGAAGCCACTTTTAATATTCATATATAAATGTTTTATTTGATTTTTTTATAAAATGTCTGATTATATTTAATTCTTTAGTACATTATTGGGTTGCAACTTTAATATTTTTAACAGGATTTGCATAAAATGGTGAAAATTCATACATATGTACATTTATTTATACATACAGCGACGTTTATATAAATTTCCACCGTTTTACCCAAATAGTTAATAAACTATAAATATTATAAACCAATGATGTAGTAGAAAATTATAGAAGATTAGACACTCTATAAAAATGTGTAAGATAGTATTTGCATATTTTAAAAAATGTTACCACAGTGCGTCTGTGCGAGTAATTTATCTCGATTTTATTCATACAAGTGTGATTGCAATATAGAGTGGTTTATGCGTATTGAATCTGCAGCCAATTATTGTATGTAGATGATCCACTTTTATGTGATTTGAACCTTATAGTTGGTATTTTATTTAAGGTTATTCTGATTATTAGAGCGAACAGACGACACTTGCAGATTGTCGCCACTACTTTATGGCAATTTCATGCATCGCAAATCTCTCACTCATCATCATATTGTATTTCTTATAACCAATAGTAATAATCATCTTCTATAAATATTAAACTATGATTAAACTGGGCTTAAATTGATGACACAATTTTTTTGAGTCCTCATCTTGGTTAAATGCCGTCATAATAATAATGAATCAATTAGAAATCTTTGTCATAATGTGTGCGAAACCAGATCTGGTGTACGATTAACAATTATAGTGAAACTTAACCGATGGAAACTCTCAGTAGAACCTTATTGAACGAGGCCATTTAGTTAATTAAAAAATATATATTGATAGTAGACTGTCTATCAATATTGTGGTCTTTGGATAGGTTAGCTATACAATTTATTTATTTACGTCCCGAAGAGCTTTTTTTGAGAGGGTTTTTTAGACACAACAACGTGTTAATTAACTGTCTGTAGGTGATCTTAACTATTACTAATTACACAGATCACCGACTTAATAATCAGGTTTACCTTACAATACAGGAAATCAGAGTTAACCTGGATCAAGATAATCCATCGGGATTTTATTAATATTATTCCCGATCTCCCAGTCGTAATCAATCAAATTAATTTTAAAAAAATGACTTGAGCGGGATTTGAACCCATGACAACAGTATTTGTAGCCACGCTTCTTATCCCCTGTCATTAAAAAAATAATATTTATTATTTAAGATTAATAAATCAAATATGAAGTCGTAACATTTTGCTTTCTTTAAATTAGATACATTATTATTGTAATTTTATTAAGTAATTAAGTATGTTATACTAATGCATAACAATACAGCTACCTAACTCGAGAGTCAAATATCAAATCACCCATGTGGGTATAATGAAGTGCTTTGACATATTCGAGCTCTGTAACGATTTCCACAAAACATTATATGATATACATCTACAATTATCATACATCAAATATTATATTCATGGACAAAATGTAATTTTATTTTATTAATATTATTATGTTTTAAGATTGTTCTTGTAATATCCGAAATAATACATTTTAATATAAAAATAATATAAAAAACGCAGTGCCCCCTTTTTTTCCCCTCTTAACTGAGGTTTAATTATGATCTTATAGTTTTTAAGTGTGATTAATAATGCCTATTTATAAATTGATATAATTTGACTCATTGGCTCGAGTTTAATGTAATAAATATTATTTTAACCGGAAATAAATGGGGAAAAGTAATACGGTGACATGTTTTCCTCGTCAATCCATCAAGAAGAGACTATTGTTCACACATAATCCAACGAAATGAAATCGTCAATGTTAACTGAAAAGAAGTGAGAGCCAACATCACAATCATTGTACTATGAGTCGTGAGAAAAACCCGTCGATTTTCACACGGAAGGCGGTGGAAATTAAAATATAATAATATTTTATATAGTAAATTAAATACAATATTGTGCCGCGTTGATTTTGTGTGGTATTAATTAATACATAAATAATATTATGACCTAATTATTTGTGGCAACCCTGCCCCATACGACAAGTCAGGTTCAATGCTGCCTCATTTAATCTGCGAAACTCAGGCGACCACGATTTAATATTAATATAAGTGATAATCTTATTTGTTGAGTATTATAAATAATACATCGAAGTGTCTTCAAATAAAAGCCACCTTAGTCTTAAATTTTTATATCGGGAACGATATTAATAATTAAAATACCCTCGATGCGTATATTTAATTACACGACATTTTGTTGTATTTTTACTTTACTAAATACAATTTAATCATTTTTATATATTTCATTTATGTAAGCATTATTACTCATAACCAAAAATAGTTAAGGATACGACGTGTTTTACAATATTTTAGAACATTAAATATCCATGTAGTATATTTTTAAATTATATTTAGGCCCGCTTATTCAAACAGCACAGCTATATAACTCTCTAAATTAATATTGTACAAACCAACGATAGAACAAAAATTAATGAATAAATCTAAAGTTAGTTGGCTCCATATTTGAAGATCTAGTTGAAGTATAAAGCCTTATATCTAATTAGTATTTAATTGAAATAAAAAATGAGATAATATTCTAACAAAAATTTGTTAGAGTGTCTCTTTTACTTAAAAAGAAGTGATTGATTTTTTATACAGGATGGACTTAAAATAAGTGAAAATATTTTAGGGGATGGGAATAAAAATTACAAAATCATTCATAATATTAAAAAAGCGTTTGATAATCGAATTTGGGACACCATAGTGAAAAATTTGTAATTATTTTCAATATTTCATAGTTATTTCAAGTCCACCCTGTATATTTAATTCATACATTTCTCATTACAAAAATATATATTAGACCGTGAATTATTTTACAAATAATATAAAATAGCAAACAATAAGTAGTTTAAAATAATTGCAGAAAGTAAATAATTCAGAATAGAAAACAAAAAATATTTATAAGGTATATTAATATTAGTTTTTTTACCCTAATTTTTTATTATCCTAAAAAATTTCGACTTGCATTATAATTAGCGGTGTGTGAGATATTTAATTAATAATAATTTATTAAAGGTTGGTCACCCTAAAGTTGTGTCAGTTAACGGAGTACCTGTGGAATGTTACCAGATCTCGCCTGGCCTTGCAACGGTACAAAGCACTACCGACTATTTATTTATTACATATTAATATTATTATGTCAATAAAATAAATTAGGCAAATTTAAATATATACATATAAAATTTATTCATTGATTTTTTTAACTGCCAAACGGAACAATTAATTTTTAAATATTTACATACAAGAAAATCAATTATTAAATTGACTCAAGCTTGTACTTTCAAAAAGCTCTATGATCGAATATTTTAACTGAAATTGTAAAAATCGATTGAGATAAATGGAGAGGCGTTTTGTGTGTTTTCTCACAGGAAATGCCTCAACATTATGACTAATCTTTATATTTCGTAATGATAAAACAAACAAAGATGATTATAATTTGTTTGCCAGGAAACACGGTTAGTTGTTTAGACAATGGTTGAATATGGTCATTGTTACAATATATGAATCGATTTATTGTTGTGTTTGGAACAATGACTCCATTAGCCAAATAAATTATTGATTTCGCCAAATAGCCGACAAAGTCACCGAGGATAATCGCCACTTCCCAATCAATTCACGATTATATAAATCAATTAAATTGAACAAAATACAAAAAGTGTTTTTTTTTTCTTATGAAATTAACAGGGACTTGGTAATATATTTTTTTAAAGTTTACATTGAACGGTAAACATCCATAAGGCCATGTGTAATCCTACTATATACATTTCCAGCGTTAAATATAAATACAGACCAAACTATTATATTTACAATTGAATAATGTAGAAGAGAAATGTAAAAAATTAAATTTTCTATTGAAAAAATAAATTTAATTTAAAAAAATACAATCTTTATAAATAAAAAAGGTCAGACAAATGCCGCCTAAGGTAGGCAAACCTCCACTGCTTAATGGAAATCATGAACAAACAAATAAATTCATAATAAAATATTATAAAAATGAAATGTACATATATTACAGTAAATCTGTAGTAGCAGCAAAAATCTTTACAAGCTTTTATAATAAATATAAACACATTCCAACCTATTTGTAAAAAAATATACTTTTATTTATTGCAACATATACAATTATTAACATATTATTATTATTATACAATTTCTTTATTAAATATAATTTTGATACATTATTATTAGATGTTACAATATTAAGTTTATAGACTTATTCTTTTACTTATTTTAATACGGAGTACAATCAATTGATGTTTAAACTAATTAATAAGTCATAAGATAATTTATGGGAAAAAAATACAAAAACCCACTTGTAGAACTACTAATATTTAATTATTATTAACATATATTAAATATTTATTTATATTACAAAAATTAACATTTTTTAATCAGATTTTTTGGAACTCTGCAACGATTGCTTTATAATTTGATTATTGTATTAATCTCGGCTTACACAAAAATAGATAATTTCAATGACGATAATTTTCATGTAATCAATATTATGTTATTAAAACCTGTTTTTTCACTCCTCTTAGAGGTTTGTTTGTTTGATTTTAGATGTGCTAAATATATAAAATTCTCTGCTATTTCTTAAAATGTATTTATATACATAGATAATTTGTATTAGGTTTTATTTTAATAATTGTCACTCCAACTATTATAATAGCTGATTTACTGTTAAATCTCGCCTTAGTTTTTCAAATACATACCTACTGATGTTTGCTCTACAAACATAAGAAACAATGATCGTTGATGATGTCAACCACTACTTTCTTATTGCAAAACGGTGCAGATTCAACATAATCGCACGCATGTTGAATATTTTATATCCAATTTTACATATTGTGTAATAAGAGGATTGAAACTGAAATCGCCATGTTTGTAATTCAGCATTTGCGGTCACTTCACAACGCTTCATGCATTTCAATTAATGCAATTACATAGTTTGAATGTACATAATCGATGGAGAAAAAAGGAAGAGTGAATAAGGTCACATCCTGAAGAGGACTTCTTCCTCGTACAGAATGTGACCGACTTTCTTGAGGAATTCATTCATCGGGTCAAGGAACCTTAAGAATGGAAGTGAAACCGACATGTCCACAATAGGGTGACCTGCTTACTGCAGAATATATTATTCATATCATTTGAAAAACATCCTACCTGATAAACAACCTCGAGATCAAACCCATGGATGATTAATTTAAAGGAGAGAAGAAAGCAATTTTTTTTTCATCAAGTTGGTTATGTTTGTAATAGCAAAAGGGGGTGAATTGGCCCCACAATCCCCCATTTTAATTTTGAAATATTATCTAATTAATAAGTGTGTCCTAAAAATCGGAATAATAATTATTAAAATGCTTAGATTTATGAAGGTTTTGTATACAAATAATTCAATAGGATTGGAAAAAATATTGATTCATAAAGCATATGCAATAGCAAATGGGCCCAAAAATTCCACAAATTAAATTGCATAGATAAAGTTATCAATTTACTCCTATAAGGCTTGAACAAAAATAATTTTGTGTGTTTCATTTACTATTCTATAATATACGTTATACTGTATGTTTTTTTTATTAATTAATAATATAATATGGATATTATACAAAATTCTGGTAAAGAAATATAAATATAATAACTAGTCTATATGTACATTTTGTCATTGAGACTTATTTTTGCATTATAATGATTTTGTACCTACAACCCATTTTTTTTAATTTTAAATTTTTAAATGAAAACTGAAAATAATACTATATTGTTTTTAATGCATATAAAACTTAAAAATGACAATGTTTCGGTTGTAATAATTTAAGAAGCGTGAGTAAAAAAATTGTGGTCATGGAATCAAATCCCGAAAAAATTATTTGATCCAGGTTTACTCAGATTTTCTGAATTGTAAGGTTATTAAGTCGGTGACCTGTGTAACTAGAAATAGTTAATATTAAATAATTAACACGTTGTTGTGTTTTGAAAACTAAAATGTATATTTTCGCATCACTTAGAAGTTCGGGGAATTTGCTTTTATGACTTGTTTTTACTGCGAATTCACATCACGTATACGCAGATTGCAATATAGATAGAGTTTAGAAAGCTTGTTGGTAAATTTATTTGTTTTGGAAAATAGTCTTGAAATGATATGGCAGGACATAATCGAGTTCGACGAAGTGTGAACATGTTTAATTTTATCACATCCGCGTTCCTTCGAGAATAACGCTACTTTTGCACACGAAGGAGTGTTTTTTTTTTGTAAAATTAATAGGTTATAAAGTGAGGGTTCGTATTTAATATTATTCACGATGCATTAGTCATTATGTGTTGCCAAAAAATGAGGACAGACAGTCTGAGAGTTGATCTGATCCGGTAGGAAGTTTGTTGACTGTAAAACGAGTACACGAGAATACATTAAAGTAGTATTTTTAGTTGAAAGGTGAGCTAATATTTGCCACACTCTCTCCGTGACTCACTACAATAAGGATTGTTCCGACAAAACGGTACATTTGACACGGAAATATTGAATAAAATAAATACAACAAGGACACAATGTTTGCCAAAGAACAACGGTTCAGATAAAATGATCTAATTGGCCCCAAATTGTGTTACTTTACAATTATTCATTTACTTTATGGGCCGCTCTATATAGGAATATATTAATGATCCAAATTAAACTGATATTAATTAACGTAAAATATAACTAGATCTTCACACTATATTATGTATTTTAGAATATATTACAATTTATTTATTTAATTTGAGTTTTACATATTATTATTACAATTTCTTTATTATGCATAAGTTTTTACATTGATTGATAGAACAATACATCTTTGGAAATATACTTAGGTGTACACATCTTTACATCAGTGTTTACATCTTTTTACCTATAACTAACATGAAAATGTTTTATTTAAATTTGACATGAGTAATAGTATTTAATTATAGAAAAAAAAATAAAAACCCATTTACAAATTTGAAGATTAATAAATAATAACAACGATAAAAGCAATATTAACAAAACAGTTACAAAATATAAAGCTTAAAAACTAAATAACAATTTGTGTGGGTAAAACCAAATTTGAGTTTAGTGGATTATTAGAAATTTTATTTTATTTTTAAAAATAATATCAGTTTTGGAAGTTCATTGGTAAAATGAACATAGATTTCCTTGAGGTATATTTGGTTTTATTTACATGTCTTAAGTTAGTCATTTTAGTGTAATGTTTTTTACTCAAATCTGCGATATTTGCTTTGATCATTTTTAACTTAATGTCCTCGTGGACTTGTTTAAGAAATGTGCCAGGTTCAAGATCTAAGAGTTTTACATAGTTTGAATAATACAAAACATCTTATGAATTAGACTTAAGTGTAAAGAGTATATACATCTTTTTACCTATAACTAACATGGGAATTTTAATAACATTTTTATTTGATATGAGAGGTATCTAATATTAAATAATAAAAAGTATTAGAAAAACATTTAAAAAAAACCATTTACAAATATGAGGATTTAGGCCGTCAATTGCAAATGCAAATAAAAGTATTAATATATTATTTATATCTTACGTATATATATTTTTAAAATTTTCATTCCAAATGTATTGGAGATAAATAAACAATACAGCATGCTTTAGATAAGATAATTTACCTGTGACCATGCCTATGGTTTGAAATTTACTCTACACCCAAAAGAAATAAAGATTCTGTATCCAAATTGATTATTTTCGTTTATTTATTTATAGGCCTCGAAAGGCAAGTTTTTTTTTTACAAATTTTCTTCAGTTTTTTTCAGACACAACAACATGTTAATAGCCTTAATATTTACATTAAAATACTGGAAAGCAAAGTATGAAGACGATTAATCGGGATTTAATTAATATTATTCCCGATCTCCCAGTCGTAATATAATAATAGCGTGATTCGAACCCATGACCACAGTATTTGTAGCCACGCGTCTTATCCCCTGAGCTATAACGCTGATTATAACGCAATTTGCAGTTTTTATAGAAAATACAGTGTAAATTTTTGCTCAATTCATAAAGTATGAGATTGTGTACAGAATAGCAAATAGGAGTAATTTTCTTCACACATTTCTTTCATGTTTATTTTGAATAAAAAATAAGGATTTAACTGTCTATTTCCTCTAGTATTAGTGATAATGAATTTTTTGGCATAAAATATTTATTTATTTATTTACGCTCCGAAGAGCTTTTTTATTTTTAGAAAGGGTCTTTTTGGGAGGGTTTTTTATACACAACAACGTGTTAATTGTCTGTCGGTGATCTTAACTATTACTAGTTACACAGGTCACCGACAGAGCGGCTCTGCCCGACTTAATAATCGCCTCAGTATTTACCTTACAATCCAGGAAATCAGAGTAAACCTGGATCAAGACGATCGATCGGGATTTTATTAATATTATTCCCGATCTCCCAGTCGTAATAACCGATCAAATCAATTTAAAAATTCTTGACTTGAGTGGGATTCGAACCTATGACCACAGTATTTGTAGCCACGCGTCTTATCCCCTGAGCTATCACGCTGCAAAATATAGAAAAAAAACATTACTATCATAAACCATGGGGCATCATCATTTTTTTATTTGGGCGGGATTTGAACCGATGACCACAGTATTTGTAGCCACGCGCCTAATAACCTGAGTTATTACGCCGGTTATTGACATTATTATAAGTTTATTTTAATGTTAATTACCCATCGAAATGATGGTATTTATTTAAAATAGTATTGAGTGGAAAAAGGTTCGGACACACACGAGCTTGACGAGGCTCGTTACATCCGAACCTGTTATTTGAAAAGGCTCATTATTCGGATAGGTTCAAAGGTGTTGAGATGGCATATATACATAGCCAGGTACATGCGCATTCTTTATACTTTATTATTGACTGGTTATGGTATAAGGTGTATACTAAATAACTGTACTAAAACTAACCGGCTGCCGCATGCCGTATGCTATCTTGACGATACCGTAATATAATGCAGACATGACCTGCCTTTGCTCCCGGTTATTCACTTATCGGGACAATCAGCTCACTATTGTCAAGGGTTCGACTGATTCATTTAGATCACTTAATATGCCTTTCTATCGCAACACACCGCAAGTGAAGAAAAACGAGAAAATTTGCCCATTAAGACGCGTTACAGCAACTATGTATTATCAACAACACATAACAATGAATTTATTTTTGAAAATATTTATACGTTATTATAGAGCGTTTAATTTCCTATAATTCTTTCATACATTATATATTTATAATTTCATTTTTTTTGGTCAAGATTTGCATAAAATGGTGACAATTTACGCAAACCCAGGACAACGCTATGTGTCAAATTGTCAAATTCTGACTAAGCCATTAAAATTATAATAGAATATTATACAAGAATTAAATTGAACACGTTATAAAAATTGAACTTAAAATATTTATGCCTTTTTTAAAAAAGCATCTTGACGTGTAAAATATCTTGTTTTTATTATTTTATTTATACAAAAAGCGCTTTTTAATATATTTTTTTTATATAAGAAAGCTTGATCTTTTTATGTGAAATCATAATTATACATTTTAAGTGCTTAGAATCAAATATAAATGAAGTATAAAAAATCGAGTATATGTAGAAAATTATATAAAAATCATCATTTTATTACATCAACATTGAGGACAGTTAAATGAATTTACGAATTTTGATAATAGTACAATATTACAGATTAGGTTAGAAAGAATTTATTACAATCAATATTTGAAGAATAAAAATTAAAAACCGGATTTGGGAGCTTTTGATTCTGAACGCCTCATTTCTTAATTAAAATTAGAGTATGTATACTAAATTCTCTTCATGATGAATATCACAACACATGTCATAAATAATTTATAAAAGTGTCTTTAAAAGGATTAAAGGTGTTAAACCAGATTTTAATTGATACTAAAGAATCATTCCATATAAAAATTAAAAAAAAAGAGATTCTAAGACAATTTCTTAAAAACGTAATGAATTTTAAATTGTGTATCTTATTTCAAATAATCATATCTCAATTCTTATCTCATATTACATTTGTTGTGATGTAAATTATTATTCGTATTGAACAACTGATTTATTCACCAATAATGACGATTTATTAAACAAATATGCCGCATTAAGAAAAAACGTAAACGTAATTTTAAAATACCTGTTTGTTAAAATCAATAATTCAAGAAATGACGTGTGAATTTGGGACGTGTTGTAAATGAGACGAATTCCATTCATACTACGCAATATAATATATCCATTATCCTAACTGTAATAAAATAATATTATTAAAAGTTAATAGTTTCTCATTGTGCTTTAAAAACAGCTTTTAAAATCGTTTATGACCTGTAATTTTGTTCATTAAATCCTTATAAAAAATAATAGATACGACCTGAAAATCGGTATAATTTGAGGTTTGCGGAAAAATATTTTATACATTTATTCAAAAGTAAATATATTAAAATAAAATATTCAATGTTTTATTTGTGATGTGGTTATCTTGATTGATTTTATAAAATATTTATGACACACTTTTGACAGTCGATTCAGCGAATATTTGTCACGTATTGTGAATCGTGTCACTTCTTCAAACCACAATACCGTTTATTTGTGATTCGTGATGGTATTCATTTAACTATTACTACGACCTTGACTTTAGATGTAAATTGATTGTTTAATATAAAATCATTGAGAGACTTAAAATTATTTGACCACGGATTTAATTGCTTCATATATAATTCGTAATTGATGGACGATGGACTTTTTAGGCATTCTTTTAAACATTTAATTGCTAATTGATTTAAAGTCAAATATATTAAAAATGTAGTCAGATTGCCAGACTTATTGAGTGTATTATAATTTTAAGTTAAGAAATTTGTTTATATACTATGGAGTTTTATTCAGAAATGATACTATAGGAAGAATTATAATATTATGAAAATATATTTTTATTTCGTATTAAAGTAAATTCACATTTTTTATTCAATTGCAATATACAGTATGAACCTTTAAAGGTACCTTCATTACAAATAAAAAAAATGTAATTAAAATCTTTGTAGTGTTGTGTGTGTTATGTTAATTTTTATGTTAACAAATATATTTTTTAAGAAATTAAATATGGCCCATTAAATATTTTCACTAATTAAAAGTCCAACCTGTATAATATTTCATCTATTTTACACTAAACGTCTCATTATTAAAACCGTGTTTTTTCATTATAATCACTAAATCTACCTTTATCTCAATCTAAATCAATCCAATTTTTACATTGATAATTTTTGTAAATCTTTTTAAGTTCTGTCTTCTTTCAAATCAAAAATATGTAAGTCATCTTGCTTATAAATAGAATAAATCCTTAAAATTGCAAATTGAATAATGCAATTAACATATTTTCCATCTCAATATATTATTCCAGTTCATCTTGTATATGTTTTTAATAATTCTGCGGAACTAAACGAGTTTTCACCGCCATCAATTTGCATTTATTATTTCTTAAGTATGTAATTAAAATCTCCAGGTTAACAATGGGATTTCTTTATTTAGAAATGGAAACTATGTAGTCGAGAAAATATGTACTAGTGAAACTTGATGATGATAATTAATTCTCATTGTTGTTATTTTCATAAGGAGCGTTGACATGAATTCGTTATCTCTTTTGGCAAGTGTCACTCTTTATATGGAATATAAAAGGACATTCCTATGCCTTTAATAATGAAGAAAGCAAGTTTCTAAGCCAAATAGTAAACAGATCATTGAACTTGATTTAAATTTATTTTAAATCAAATTTTCCGTCTAAGAATATTTAACGCGTGGGTTTCAATGAAACCTTTCTTCCGTCAAAAATGCCATTACGAAAAGATTTATTTGTACAATCGAAATCCCGTTTTTTGTGTATAATTTATTATACTCTCAATAAATCTAAAAAAACGCACCTAATAAGATAAATAAATTTTTTTGTAAATTAATTTTTTCAACTCCCCTATTAATTATGTCACCTGAATGTTTCATATTTGCTAAAAAAAATAAAGAACATTGTTTGTATTCTTATTTTAATTTTATATATATTCATATCCATTAAAGATTCCGAAAAAATCTCATTTTTTACATGACATGAATTTTTTAAATCCAAAAATGGACAAATATGTGTATGTGATATGTAAAAATGTCTTAATATAATAATACTAGGGTAATTTTAATAGAAATTTTCAATTCGTTAATGTTTTTTTATCTTCTACTTGGTTTTTTAATAGGACGGTTATATTTGAGTTTTGAATTCATTTTTGCTTTAAAGTGTTTTTTTATCGATTAGAAGAAATTTTTTATTTTAAAAATGAAGTATAAAATGTGGAATTATTATGCATTATTAAATTAAATGCATCTAAAAATATTTTAAATTTATTTAATATTTTCAATCGATATTGTTTTTAGATGCTCTGCTAAATTTTTAATAAGAAGATAATAAGTTTGTTTTTTCATTCGAAAGAATTTTGATTTTTTTTATATATATACTCTATGGATGGTTGAGGGAAGGACCCGTACAGAAATACAGACATATAACATACACACACTTAGACAATTATACATATTATCAAATTAAATCCAAAAGTATATGTTTGCATGAATGTATTCAGTCATTTAGCTCTAAATTCAATAACCTTTATATTAAGTCTCCTTGAATTATTTCTTAATATTGTAAGTAGTAATAAAAGAGTGTCACAGTTTCGCTGACAACAATAAAGCAGGGAAAATCGTGTGACCGAGACATTGGCTTTTTCTTTCCAAGACGTTTTCTTCATCAGTATTTTCCTGAGAGAAGATAAACTTCCACCTGCATTTTTACTCCAGCATAACAATTTTCCGCACGACACCTGCCAATTATCAATACCTCGAAATAATGCTTACTTTTTCAACGTCTCAGATTGAAAAACCACTAATTAGCTACATTATATCACAATTACTAGCTACACACAAAAACAATCAATTGGAATCGTTGTTCAATTACAACTAACTGTTATTTTATACATAACAGGGTGGGATTTTTAGTATGGAGTTTGCTATCAGTTCATTTGTAGTAGGTTCAAATAAAAAAGGGATGAATATTTCTGAATTTAATTACATATAGTTGACCTCTGCGCATATATATATATATATATATATATATATATATATATATATATATATATATATATATATATATATATATATATATATATAACATATATATATAAACTATAAATATATATATATATATATATATATATATATAAAATTTGACAATTTGCTCTACAAACATAAAATATAAATAGTTTAATTAGGAAGTTTGAGGATACTCTGATTCAGGCTGAGCATACTTAAGACAGAATTATGAACACAGATAAATACAGTTTCTTTTATTCATATGTATATACACCATGTTTTTAATTATACTTAAAATATTTTAAGGGAAGGATTAGCATATTACATGTATTATATCTAGTTAAATTTTTCAATTTTTAATACGGTGGTGAAATTAAAAATATCAATTATTTATTTAACAGAAAAATCTGCTTCCAAAATTGACAGACTCAAACTGGATTGTAAATTATTTTTAAACATAAATAAATTCTCTCTTTTTTTAAATAAAATAATTTATCATTTATTCTTACGAAATACCCCCTGAAATATGTTCACTTAATTCAAGTCTACCATGAATAGGATATGTAAAATATATTTTACCTCTCCTTTAAATAATACTGAATAAAATTCCACCCTGCATATTTCGAAATAACAGTTTGATATATATTATATCATTCATAATTTATTTTATTTCCTATAAATATGAAATTAAAGCGTTTTATTGTAATTATTGGAAATAAATAAATCTGTCACCAACATCTGTGAAATTATTTTTTATTTCAAATAATATTTGTTACCTAATAATTTTTGACACTTGTTATTTTCCCAACAAATTTCCACTAATCCATCGATATGCTTTGCCGTTTTTATATAAAATATTTTATAATATATTTCAATAAATAAACATTAATATTCCACGTTGAAAAAAAATCACCTTTCAACCTGCTACTTTTTAGATATCAATATACAGCATACAATTCACAGACAACACTTTTCTTTTAATCCAACATTTTATATGACGATTAATAGCTTTTCTCCCTTTCTTGAATAAGCTATTTATTGTCAATTTTCCTTGTTTGTAATTATATTATTCCGGTGCATTAATTCGCTGATTTGGCTATCAGTAATCAGTCGGTGTAAAGAATAATATGTGTTTGCGTTGGATGAAAGAAGAAGCATGTCACGAGTGGATGACCCCGAACTCTTGACACATTTCACACAGGCTTTGTAACACTTTCCACACATCGCATATATATTATAAATATATATTTACCTGGCCAAAGGTTCTGTCTGGACTCTGGACTTATTATAAATTATATTTTCCATAAAAATCATGCATTTTTACAACCAAACCAGAGCTAAAACGCAAGAAATGGTCCATTCTACGCTACATATAAACCTTATTGATTTATACAGTATAGGTTGAGTTTATAATAGCAAACGGAGTGGAATCGATTCCAAAGATTATGAATCAATCATAAATTTAGACACTTTAATAGAACATGTATTTTTTTTATAAAAATTACATCTTGTGTGAATTTTAGGATATTCTTTGTGTAGTAATGTCAAGCTTTCCTTGTTGTTTCTTGTGTTTGTAGAGCAAATTTCACTCTTAAAATATATCCCAGATGGCAGATTATTAAAATATCACTATAATACTGAATCTGGGGATGGAATGAAAAAACTGGGATAGTCAAATGTGGAATATTTTAAAAATTTATTGTATTTAGTTATTCCGCATCTACTCATGTCGAAAATTTGTCTCTACAAACATATAAAATAAATAGTTTAATCAAAATGTTTGAGGATATCGTGTTGTTATTATATGTCATGTAATTATTAAGCATAGAACAGAACGGGCTAGCCTGGGTCAGGCTGAGCATACTTGTAGGAAAGCACAGGATCTTTTAATCAAGTACGTATTTTACCCATGATATTAGCGAGAGTAGACAGAATTTATAATACTAAATATTTGAAAAGACAATCACAGATGTACTAAATATTTGTACAGGAACAACAAAAAAAAAACACATTAGTCTTGTCGGTAATAAAAGGTATCAGATTTATCCTCGAATAGTTTTCAGGATTACGCAACACGAAAGATAAAAATGTAATACGATTTAGAGTGACTGAGGGAAAAAATGTGAACCTTTTATCGAGTTTAGGAATGTTAAGTAGGGAATTTTTTAATATATTTTTTTTTCAGCGTAGATAAGCTCCTAAAAGCGTCCGTTGTTAAAGATAACGACATTCTTTGACTAGAAAAAAAAACAGGTGGTCGTAGAATGCGTAATCTCTTTATAACGAGCATCAAAAATACTATTATTTATTTATCTACAACTAATGAATGAACATCCTGTATTAATTCGACAAATATATTTTTTTATATTTGTAGAGAAAATGTCATACTTTTGCCACGATAGTTTATAACCTATTATTAGTAGCTTATTATTGTTAGTAAAAATTTTGCGGTAAAATATTCCATTGGGTTGGACTATTTTATTCAGAGTAGTTTGGGTTATTAAGCCAGGAATTCGTGTTAAAATATTCGTGTGAAAAGCTTTTCAATATAAAAACAAACGTGATTGACAAATTATCAAGTCATTGTATTTTAATATCAAAGTCACGACGCGCTTTTGCGGCGGCGAAATTCAATATAAAATATTTCTAATTGAATTTTAAAATTGGATAGCTTACAATGATATGATGGGTTGAATGATTTTTTTTATGAATAGTAAACTTGGTCATATTATGTATTTTGTTGGTGATTTCAATGAACAATGGTGGAGGAATTGAGACGTGGGCAAACAGTGGCTAACTAAGCTAAATTTCGGGTCAACTTTTTGGGTCGCCATTGTTAAATTGAAACAGTGTGTGGACTACTATCCCATAGTATTTATAAATAAATAATAAAACAATAACAAGCCGAATGGGGACGGAATCATTGCCATTTTTCAATAAACCCATTCGTCAATTTGTTACATTGAATAGACCAAGAGTGATATTGTAAACATTAATTTAATTGGACCCGAATTTCACAAACTCCATCTTGTTTATTGTATTCTGAGCCTTTCTTCATGATGATCATTCAAGATATCATCGGCTTTCTTTGCAGGCTGCGTAACTGCAAAATATTTTAATTGTATATATTTATTTATATACGTTTCGAGGGGGTTTTGGGGCTCTAGACATCCACATGAAGACAATTTGTATAAAATATAAAAAAATATTTGACTTTTAAGTTACTAATTGACTATTGTGGTTTTAGAAAGGGATTATCTCGTATATTTTAATTGGATCTATAAAATTACTTGAATTATATAACATTGAAAAATAAAAACATCATAAATATATTGAAGTTTAATCAAATGTAATTTATTTTATAGAATTGTATTATTTATCATACGTAAAACTATTTTGTTTTTATATAAATGCTTTCCTAATTTAAATTATGACGATTTTAATTGATGTCCAGAGGTACGACACCGGATTTATACCACTGGACGAAAAAACGATTTTATTTAAATCCCTATAAATTAAAATAAGTAGTGATTTATCAAAATTAAAAAATTCAAATATGTTATTTGGCTAATTTTTGGTATAAAATTAAAATAATAATGTTTTTATCTTTATTCATCTTTGAGAAAAAAAATCTTAAAGTTGAAAAGTATAACAGTGTACAGAGGTAGAGCTTGCTACTACATATACGTGCAGTTGTCGGGCCATCTTATCGGCGGTATTGGTTGATTTTAATGATTTTTTTTTGTAATTTTTCAGTTCTGAATGTGGCAGCAGGAAAAGCGGCAATGCAGGTTAGTTCTGAACAAGGAGGAGATGCTCAAAGAGCCATCGATGGAAGTGTGTCCTCATTCTTCAATGCTGAGACTTGCACGCTGACCGCTCCAGCCAGATCGCCGTGGTGGTACGTGAACCTGTTGGAGCCATACATGGTGCAGCTGGTGAGGCTGGACTTCGGGAAACCTTGTTGTGGTGAGTAATTGAACTATTTCGAAAGTGAGTGTCTTCCTATTTGTATTGAAAGGCCGACAAAAGCAACCGAACAACTCTGACGAAAGCCGACCGATTCTACGCACATTTCGCTTTCTTACCATTTCCTCTTGTGAAACAAAACATCTGTTTCATTATTTACAAAGTACACATACACTAGGAAACAAAGCCATCCATACTATGAATTGTATCAGTACTAAAAAGGATAATATTATAATAAGTATGAGGCGTCCATAACTCAACATTGAATAAATATTTGAAAGGAAATAGGAATAACAATAATCGACTGCTCCAGCGTATAATTGTGTGTATGTTATATGTCTGTACGGGTCAATCCCTCAACCATCCTTAGAGTATATACATACATTTAAAATATACACTATATACAGAAAAATAGTCCTTAATATATCAGGTTACAATAGAATATTTGGTAGTGAGACTGCATTTATATTTGTGGACTATTGAAGATATGCGAAAATAGCCCTTAATATTTACAAATGTGATACTGCTTCGTTGCAAATTCGTTTGCCGTCCGTGTGGTTCCTAATGTATGAAACGTCAAAAATGTTGCTTTTCATTATTTCATCATTATTTAACCTATTAAATGACACTTTTTCGAAATAGTAAAATAGTCCTATTTGACCGGCAACTAATGTAGATTCATCTATTATCTATAACACATTTCATGTCTCTGTCAATAGAAGGTAGTTAATCGTAAAATGTTATATTTTATAAATAATAATTAAACCGAATATGTGGCTCAGTTCCATAAAGACTTAAGAGCACACAGTTTCTTTGCACTTACGATATTATACGCTGGAGCAGTCGAATTGTTTGTCGGTGATCTTAACTATTACTGGTTACACAGGTAACCGAATTAATAATCAGTATTTACCTTACAATACAGGAAAGCAGAGTAAACCTGGATTAAGGGTATCGATTGAGTTTTTATTAAAATTATTTACTTATTAATAATCGATCAAATCAATTTAAAAAATAGAAGGTTTTTTAGACACAACAACATGTAAATTCATTGTCTGTCGGTGATCTTAACTATTACTATTTACTAATAATAACCTCAGTATTTATGTTACAATACAGGAAATCAGAGTAAGTCTTGATAGATAGGATCGTTCGAGATTTTATTAATATTATTACCGTATATAGATCTTCTAGTCGTATATTTTTTTGAGCTGTTACGCTGGTTATCAATAAATTATTAATTCACGGAAATAAATTGAATATACACGCAATTTTAAAACCCCTCTTTATCTATGAAATAATTAAAAAATATTTAAAAAAAACTGTCATAATATATAATCCTTATGAGTTCTTCATATTTTTACATTATGACAGCCTCATTATTTAATAGGTGAAATAATATTTTTTTTTATAATTCATTTATTTAAAAAGGCACCCATTTATCAATTATGAGCCAGAACCGATTTGATAAGTTTTGCAACAAAGGGTTGTCGTTGACAACAAAATAATTTGGAGAAAAAAATGTAACGGGAAGATTGATTTACATTTTTGAATTTGAGTGTTAATTTTGTAGTAATAATAATGCGTTTGTCCGTGAAAAAAACTTAATAACTTAGCTAAATTATACTTTCACTGATGATATATCATAGATTCACTGTAATTATCTTGATAATTAGGTTGTGTGTAAATTGGCCAAGCTTGGTGTGTTCGTACATAAGTACTTATCTAAGATCGCGAATCTCTTTTCGAGGTATATAACATATCTAGTGTATAACGGTGAAATATTCTAATTCAATATGTAAATCTACACCGTTAATAGAATATAATAGCGCCAGTCAGTTAGGAATATAATTTCGGTTTAAATTTCAGGTGCCAACAAACCGGCGACAATTATCGTGAGGGTTGGAAACAATAGGCCAGATTCAGGCACAAATCCCATATGCAACAGGTTCACGGGATTCCTGGAAGAAGGTCAACCACTGTTCCTGCCTTGCAACCCTCCAATGCCTGGCGCATTTGTCAGTGTTCATTTAGAAGTATCCACGCCAAGCAGACTGTCTATATGTGAAGCCTTTGTATACACAGACCAGGTAAAAACACCTGTCAGTAACCACATGCCACTAATGCTAATGTCATTTTATTTTAATAATCAATAGGCGTTGCCGGTTGAAAGATGTCCTCAATTCAGAGACCAGCCGCCTGGAAGTACAGCTACTTATAATGGAAAATGCTACATATTCTACAACCGACAACCGATGAAGTTTAGAGAAGCTCTATCGTTTTGCAGATCACGAGGAGGTACTTTGGTAGATGAAAGCAATCCTGCACTTCAAGGCTTCATTAGCTGGGAACTGTGGAGACGACACAGGTAATACATAAACCAATTATTAAATAGGTAGACTTAAAATTATTTGACTATGGAATTCCTCCGTACAGGATTTTGTTGGCCAAATTTTCTAAAAAATATAAACACAAACTCCACAGTCAAATATTTTAAAGTCAACCTATTGAAAGTAATGTATATCCCTAAATTATATTTTTGCGGTTATGCAATTTCTTTATTTTGCTTTGTTTTTTTTTAAATTTAAAATGCGTTGATTGTTTGTATTAATATACTGTAGATCATAATGCATTACAATATGAGAATTATTATTTGTATTCTAGGAGTGGTAGTAGCAGTCAGTATTGGATGGGTGCAGTGAGAGATCAAAATGACAGAAATAACTGGAAATGGCTGAGCGGTGACGATGTGACCGTTTCATTTTGGAATTTACCAGGTGGAAATGAGGATTGTGCTCGATATGATGGCAGTAAAGGTTGGCTCTGGTCCGATACCGACTGCCAAACAAACCTCAATTTCATTTGCCAACACCGTAAGTTTTCAATTTTAACTCATTTATTATTTTGCGATGGTTGATGGTTTTGCGTTGCGTTTTTAATGTAAGTAGGATTGTAATTCAGTTTTTGAATACAGAGTTTTTAATTGTTTGTAGAGCCCAAAGCATGTGGAAGACCAGAGCAGCCTCCTAATTCGACGATGGTTGCTCAAAATTTCGATGTCGGAGCAAATGTTGAATACTCTTGTGACAGCGGACACCTTCTTGTCGGTCCAACATCAAGAACATGCTTGGATACAGGATTTTACAATGAGTTCCCACCCGTTTGCAAACGTTAGATACTATTTTACAACTCAAATATACAAAGAATTAGAATTATACTATAAGATCATTTCATTACAGGGATACAATGCGGTTATCCGGCAGATATTCCTAATGGAGGCTACCAACTTATAAATGGAAGTGTAGGATACTTAAGTCATGTTGTATATACTTGTGAAGAGGGATATGAAATAATAGGAAGATCTCAATTGACATGTGACATTGACGAACGGTGGAATGGACCACCACCAAGATGTGAAGGTACTAAATATAATAGATTTAATTGATTATACATTAATTTATACTAAATGCAATATATATATATATATTTTTATAGCTATTCAATGTGAACTACCTCCACAAATTTCAAATGGAAAGTACGCATCCAGCCTAAATGATACATCATTCGGTTCCATAGTGGAATATTTTTGCTTAAGAGGTTATACTTTGTATGGAGCTAAAAGATTGACTTGTTTAGCTAGTGGATTGTGGGATAACTCTCCTCCATCTTGTAAAGGTAATTGTAATTCTTTTAAATACTCAACTCTATGTATTTAAAAAAATATTAATTGATTTATTTTGTTTGTAGAAGAAGTTCTACCGTCGGTAGCAACAACAATATTTCAAAGACCAACTCGTCCAACCACCACTAGACTTTTAACTCGGCCCACTCGTCCACCGTACACACATCATCCAACTCACACTACACAGAGAATTGAAGCTGTCAGTATTCCTGAAGAAACAAAGACCTCTAGAAGAGTAACCAGTCGACCTGTTATCTCATCAACACCAAACGATGTCAGCAATAGCGGAAGTGTTCATGTTCCGCAAATCATTGTAGCCTCTCATCCTCAAGAAAAACAAATAGTCGGTGTTAATAGTAATATCAGACAAGATCAAATACCTCGGGTCAACATTCCACTCTCAGTAGACGGAGAGCGTAGAGAAACACTCGGTGCCAAACTTAATCTCGGAGCCATTATAGCTCTCGGTGCTTTTGGTGGATTTGTATTCTTAGCTGCCATCATAACAACAATTGTGATTTTAGTACGAAGGTAAACAATCCAATCATAACTTCCTTTTACTACTAAGTGTGAAATTCTTCTCAACTGCATATAAATTAATAAATACTATCTCATCAATGATTTACCTGTATTCAATTGATTTATATGTCAGATGAAAGCACATACTTCTTACTTTATCACAACTCTGATCTTTCTCCAGCACTCATCATCAACATCATTGAAACATAACTCTTTCATTACTCGAGTGACGTGTTTTTTAAAATGCACATCTAACATTGAAACTGTGTGTAAATAAAATACCTCAATACTGACTTAAACTATAAAAGACATTACAATTTCTTTTTTCCCTGAAATGTCAAAAATTTCACATTCTTAGAGAAATAAACTTAAATTATAATATACATGTTATCAGACCTTAAAATGTGACAACTAAAATACATATTACATAAATACAGCATGACATGACACTTTTAACTAATGTTTTGTTTGTGACAAGGCAATAAACAAAGGCACTGATTTACAAACAGTTTTGTTTAACAATAACAAATGCATGGCTAAATATAAGAATGACCGATTGCTACCATCTAAAAATACTGATGGTTGATCTTTGTGCATGAAACAGTTCTACGCGGCCCAGAAAAAAGCACACCTTGCCGCCCGTGAGAGACATGCCCTCGCGGTGGTACACGCTGTTGGCTCTGCCCTTCCCCGACCAGCAGGTTGGTCGGAGGGAGTTCTCTCGAAGCTACCGCACGGCACGGAGGGCAGGATACTTCTCGAATCCCTTATAGCTATCTACTCATGCTACCCAGTGTGATACTATCTAAGTTATTACAATTAAGGTACGACGGAACTAGAGAATTTTTTGAACACGAGCACCAGACTGGCACGCAAATATATTTTGCCCTCAAGTTAGGCATCATCCATTAAACACAATGACACAAAGGAAAGAATTGTTCTTTATGCACACCCAAAATAGCACAAGAACACAATAAATGCCACCCACCATGACACCATTCACTGCTTCACAATTATTTTTCCATCTATTCTCTCTATTTTTATTTCATTAAGTTTGAATGTGAAAAGTTAACTTATCGATGATTATTATTTCATTCAAGAAGTTTGTCGAAAATTGGTGCATCGATCAGTTAAGTTTTGCGTATGTGTTGTGTATTTTTTATATTATTTTTTGCTTTATAAAACAGTTGATAATGTACATTGACATGGGTAAAATAATTAATATCATAGCCAATTTTATAAAATTGTTTTTTTTCACATTTTAATGTTTATTTTAGGAATCGCAGTGCCAAACATTACCGTCACCGAGCCTCACCGGATTGCAATACAGTTGCTTCATTTGATTCTTCTAGTTCAGAATCTAGAAATGGTTTGAATAGATATTACCGTCAAGCTTGGGAGAATCTTCATGAATCGGCAGGATCTAAAACCGCACTGAAACCCTCAAATCATTCTCCACTTAGAAGAAAAGAAACACTAGATGAACCTATATCATACCGCAGTGGACATCACAGAATGAGTAATGAGGGAATGAGAGACGGTTCTGAATTAGTAGTCTCCGATGTTGCAGCTTATCCGGCACGAGGTCATCATGATAAAAAGCGTCACCACCATCATCATCACCATCACGATCCTCATTCTAGCACCAGACATAAAGATTGGAGTGGTAGGGATAGAGAAAGGGAGTCTCGAACCAATCACAATCACAAAAGATATTAGTAATTCTTCCATCCTTGAATTTGATTTTAACAACTTTCAGCTTGATTTTACCATTGTCGATGTACTAACGAAATATTGAAATATTACTTTAGTGAATCTTCCCTCCATATAAAAACTGACAGTGTAAATTCATATCTAGTTTTCTGAATACCAAAGTAAGGATATCGTTAATACATAATTTTAATGATAATACTTAAGGAATGAGATTTACATATAAATATGTCTCCACAATTCAATTTTATATCTGATAATCTTTTCCTGCTTTAATCATACTTACTTAATATAGTCTTATACTACTTCATTAACTAATCTAAACCAAATGAATATTATAACATATATTTTTCATACCATATTTATTTTATGAATTTAAGAGAATAAATTTTCTATAGCCATCTGGACTTCAAAATCGTTCCTCAAATCGGTCACAAATTAAATTATGAATTCCTTGGCCTTTTCTTTCATGTAAAATAAATGATGTAAAATATATTGATCTTGTCTGACAACAAATGATTTCTCTTTAGTTAACGTTATATTGTAATAAAGGTGAATGGATTTCCTTTGGCATTTGAGGGTTTTAATCTGAATACAAATTCGTGCAAAATGTTTACATTACATATAATTCTGAAATTAAGTATAATTCCTATAGTTTCCAATCTTGATGACACTTACATCAAATATAAAAGAAAAGGCTAATGTTATTCATGATTGCATATTAGAATTAACAAAATTACATCAAAATATAATTCATTTTTCTCAATGTCTCATTATGTCTCTTTAAATGCTTGTATACTTACATTTGTGAAATCTTTCCAACCTGTATATTAATTACTAGTGATGGTACTGATTGATTTTGATGTAAATTGTGACGTAATTTTTTTTGTACATATTAAAACATATTTGATGATTGTTATTATTTTGTTAACTAGCATTAGAGAAATATAAAAATGAAAAACATCGATTACATAAGTTATAATCTGTTAAGAAAATTTAATTGTGTAGTTAATTACATCCTCAAGATTTATATACTTCCCAATATGTAAACATATATATAAATATATTAGAGGTATTTAAAATTATAATTTTAAAGTTAGTGCCATTTCCGAGGCATCAAGTGTTAATTTGCTGAACTAAAGTGTTTTTTTTTTAAAGCAAATTGTAAATTTGAAACATTTCCCATTATATGTATTATAATAATATGTCTTGTACTGAGTTAAAAGTATCTAATAAAAAGTTATCAAAAAAAACATAAAAATATTATAAATAAAAAAATATCACATAATTAATAATGACTAATATGACATTCAAATATACCTTTATTGAAAAATTGAGGATTATATAAGTATCAAAAAATTAGACATACAGATGAAATTTTATAGGGGATTAAATATTTCCTTTAAATAGAGATTTTTATGGAATTTGTTATCAATTTGATATTTTTCAATGAAAAAGTAATCATCTCAAACACATAAATAAATAAATACATTCATCTCCAGTTTTCATAAAATTAATTAATTATAATAATAATTATACATTTAAAGCATCTAATGAATATAGCTTATATAAAAAGATACGCGAAGGAATCAATAAATTTGTCATTTATAATTGAAACAAACAATGGTCAAATTCCGAAAGTTGCTGGAAATAGACCAAATGTATCGTTAAGATTTATTAAAAGTTTTACTAAACACTCCCCTTTTAATGGCTTCAACTATTTAAGAACTAAAACTTTGTGGTTTATAAAGATAATTTAATTAATAATGTTAGAAGAGAGGGAAAGTGGCGATTCTTATAATGTAGCGCATATTCTTGTTCATCCAATCCATTCTGAAGATTCGTATAAATAAAAACAGGTTTTCCAGTCTTTGTTTGCACCTTTCCAGTACTGTAACAGGTGCCAGGCAAAGTGAATCCACATAGCCTAGTTTTGTATTCAGGTCTTCGGAGCTCGCCATTTAGTTAACCAAGCTTGTGCCTTAGTTTCTACAAAACTCTGAATTTGTCTGTAACCAGTCAACAATAGAAAAGGAATGGCCAATCTTTGATCTTTAAACATGTACAACCAACAGGCGACTATAAACATGCACATGTCGATTACGTAATTTAGTACCGATCTAACATTATTTTCAGCTTTGGCATTCAGCTTGGACAGATTATTCGTGATGACAATTATCTGATCATCGTTGGTTATCTTTTCGACAAACTTGCTAGTCTTCTTTTTCTGTTTTGCTGGGGTTTTTGGTTCGGCTTCTTGCTTAACAACTGGGTTGGATTTTACAGCCACTTGAACTCTCGGTTTGGTGTTGGGATTTGTAACTTGCCCCTTCACACCGCCTGTTGGGTTTTGTTTGACCACTCTTCTTATAACTTTCTTCACCACCACCCTCTTTGGTTCCTGTTTGTCGGTTTCACCGGCGGCTTTTTTCAAATCTTCAGTTTTCATATAAAGAGTCGGTGGTGGTTTCTTATTTGCTCCGTATTCTTTCACTAGGTTGCCGTAGTGCTCTATAACTGTTTTACCTTCATCCTGGTGAATATCTTCCTTTGAATTGTCTTTTTTAGTTTCGATTTCCGGTATTGGTTGGGTTGTCTGCGCTTGTTTATTTTGTGCTTTTTGTTTCTTGGAGAATACTTTTTTAGCACCGAGGATATTCTTTTCCATTGGGAATTTGGCGAATTTTTTGAATATGCTCTTTGAGGGCTCCGGTGTTTTTGGAGGGGCCTGTTCTGGTTGTTCTACCTCTCTCTTTTTCAAAATTGGCTTAGGAATGAAGTTGGGGTCGGGCAAGGGTATTGGTCTTATGGGTATTTCGACAGCTTGACCGGTCGTTATTGGAATGCTCTTAGTCATATCTCTTGGGTGATAAGTCGTGTTCTCCTCAATTCTACTATGCAAAGTTTCAATCTCTCTATCGAAACTTTCCGTTCCTGAAAGATCACATTCACTATCTCCTGTGGATACTGTGCTTTCTGTATAATCATCTTCATAAAAGCTATCTCCGCCTTCTCTCTCCAAACTCTCAGCAGACAAGACGCGGTCTAAAGATTCTCCGTTGAGCTTGACTTTTATATCGACAGGCTGATAGTGAATATCCACAGTAATCTCCTCCTTATGTTGTTTTTCTTGAATCACTTCTTCCACCTTACTCTCTACTTTCTGCTCCGTTATCTTTTCATCCGAAACATGAAGCTGTCCGATTTTCTTGGACTTAACCTTTTCCGCCTCTTTGAGAGCAACGACCTGGTAAAATCTGTCCATTGCTCTTTCGTGTAAAATTTCTGTGGAACTTACAGAATATCGCAAAGGTTTGAACATCTGTACGTAGCCCGAATTAAGCTCTGGAGCTGATAATGATAAAGGCGGAGGAGTCATTGCCTCCTCCAAGTCGAGCTGAAATGATTTTCTCTTTTCTGAAATAATATAACATTAGTATTATTTAGAATTAAAATAAAACATTTAAACGCTTGAAATAAAATCGATAAATAAACTTTTGAAATTAAAAATAAAATCGCTTAAAAAATCATAAAAGACGCAAATTGTAAAAAAATGAAATGAATAATTAATTGCAATTAAAAATAAATCTTTAACTAAACACAGCAAAGGCAAAGAACAATCAAAGCGCTTTGATTTACCTGTTACTAATTTATCATTGTCTGAAGGGCACAAAACCAACATGAACTCAGAGCTGTCAACTCTCATCTTTTCTTCAGACCTGGCCTTTGTGTTGGATTCTGAGAAAGTTAGGGTAGCCTCCCTTTCTTGATTGACGGGTTCGTTGATAATTGGAATATTTTCTTTTTCGTTTTCAACACTTCGTTGCTTTTTCAATATCGGACTGGCCACGGGTATATCAAGAGTATATTTTTGTATTGGACCTTCTTCTTCAAATCTGGGGGATGGTTGTCTTTTCCTTCTTGGTGCGACATTAGGAATTTCAATTTTGCTTCGTTCGATTTCATTCAAAGAATTTTCTTCCTTCATCGGCAAATAAACTGCGGTCGTTTCGGGGCTCGGCTCACTCAATCCGTATGGACTTTCTGCCTTCACTCTAAATTTATATTCAGAACCTTCAATCAAATCTACGAGAACTGCCGATAGCTTCCTGCTGGCCGTAGCTTTAAGCCACATATCCCACCCAGTACGGAAATATTCAATAATGTAATTTCCGACTTGACACCCACCATCATCATCAGGAGGAAGCCAGGTTAATGTGACAGACCCGTCGGCATTACGGGAGGCTGTAACCTTTCTCGGCGGATCAGGTTTAGCTGTAATAGTTACTAGGAAAGAAGCTGCATCTTCACCTATGGAATTTTCAGCAACCACCCTATATTCACCGCGATCACTTCTCGTAGCGTTGGTGATTTTCACAGAAGAAAACCGATCAGTGTTGATGATCTCCACTCTTTCAGAGGGTAGAATTGGTGTGCCGTCATGCCACCAATGTATATCTGGTACTGGCTTTCCAACTACTGACACTTTGAGATATATCGTTTCGTTTGCATCGTAAAGTAGTCCATCTTCATATCTTCGAGGAGGGCGCAAGGCAGGGGCCGCTCTTAATACCAAACGGGCCCTGGTGACAGATCTTCCGGCCCTGTTGGTCGCTGTACATTCTATTTCACCTTCATCGCTCAGACCTGTTTGATGAAATGTCAAAGAACTAGTGTGTCCGTCTGTAGTTATTGTTGTTCTTCTACTACTGAATATCTCGCAGCCGTCTTTGAACCAGCATATCTCCGGCTGGGGAGACCCTTCGAAGAACACTCGGAATTCGGTTTTTTCGTTTTCCACAGCATCGACATCACTCAAAGGACCCACAAACTTGGGGGCGGCTACAGCAGTGCCGTCCCTTGATAAACACAACATCTCGGATATCTCGCTGTGGCTTGAACAGCCCGCGGCGTTTTCGGCCATCACTCTGAATTGATATTTGCAGCCGGGTTCGAGTCCTGCCAGTTGCACTTCTGGTCGCGGCACTGGTCTCTGAGTGGTCCTCTCCCATGTTGGTGTTCCTATTCTGTGCAATTCCACGTGAAATCCGAGCAATGGGGCTCCACCATCGTATCTAGGGGGCAACCACCTCAACCTGATGTTTTCATCCCCTGCAACTCCAGTCACAATATCAGGTTTGCCTGGCGGCGATGGACACTCTGAAATCACAAGTTTCATTTTACAATACCATCGGCAACAGGTTGACAAATGAACTAGCTTCAAGCAAGCAAGCTTCTGTTTAATTCGTTGGTGAAGTACCAATAGTGTCAAGGCGCATATTCATAGCCATTCTTGGCCACTATTCCTAACCCAATAGACCTTACAATATTTTGATGGTCAAGAGCATACACTTGTTATCAGAAAGCCAAATTAAATTTAATTGTAAAATATATTATTAAAGCCACCCTGTAGTGTATGTATTAACTCAAAGAATTTGTGGTTTTAATGTAATTTATTTATTTATTTCCATATTATTAGTTTTATTTACATTTTATGTAAAAAAAATCTTAAGATTCTTTAAATTATCGAATTTTGTAATAAAAGAAAAATTATTTTAACAAAATTAAAAGGGGTGGCAAATTTAGGAAACTCCTGGCTACTTCACTGGCATACATATTTCTTTTCAAAAAGAATAATAAATCGCTATAATTGTATATGAAAATGGTTGTAGCTTAAACAATTAATGACCCTACCTCCCCTAATAAAATATTCTCTTTATTAAGGTGACAAACGATTAATGAAAATTAATATTTTTTTAGGAGATCACTTACGGGTATTAAAGATTAATTTTGAATGAAATGGAAATTGGCGAGGATATTTATTTACAAGATAAAAAATGAGGACGGTTGATCACATAAATAATAGTGTAGGCGTTAATTTATTTTATAATTTGAAACCGACAACCTGTGGACATTTTATCTTTGTGTTATTGACCATTGCTACGATTAATGAAAAAAAAATCTTATGAAATTGCTTTATCTTAGACCAGATTATTTCGGTAACAATCGATTCCACGTCGCTTCACTAATGTGTTGTGACATGAATAACGTTATTTTCATTGAACATTATTTTATCGAACAATTGGGGAAAATGTGACGTCCGTAAATATGACACATTTGATGAAGTAAACATAATTTGTAATAACCATAATAATAACCAACCACAATTTGCGTCATATGAATACACCACATTTCTTAACATCGTCTATTTTACACCAAACATACAATCCGCAAAACAAGATGAGATGATTAGTCTTTCTCACAAGACGCTGGACTTTTCTTTGATAAAAAAAATATACCTATTCATTCCTCATTTACTCGTATTGTGTAAGTTGATTTGTGGTCTGAAGAATTTAAGAGATTAGTTTACAACTATATTGATTTCTCATGATTTTTCAATTAGTAAACTACTCTATATATTGTATGTTTGTTAAATATTAACAAAGAGCACAAGAAAATATCACATTCATTTTGATTTTTTTATACTATACATGTCATTTATTAAAAAATGTATCGTCTTCATTTATCTTCAGAACCTTTTAGTAAAATTATTAATAATTCTGAATATACATATGAAAATTTATAGTTACTATATCAAATTATTAGACAATAACTTATGGTTTCGATTACTCTCTGTTCAATAACTAGACACGTTATATTTGAATAAATCAATGGTATACTTGTATGTAACCTGAATCCATCTATCCATTGTGTTTTCTAAATAATTAATTAACCAAATAAACATAACTACAAATTCACAAGAAGAGAAGATAATAAATATTAATATTGAATTTTTTTTTAATAAAAATCCCATAATAGCTTTTATTTTAATTGAGTAGCTGGGCTAAGCCCCTTTTCAGGAAAATAAGATTTTGAATTTATGTAATTGATTTCGCTATTAAGTGAAATTGTATAAATAATTATTTTTCTATTGATAAATAACTAAAATTAATGTCTAAATATTTAAAACAATCAAATCACGAATAGCTATTATTTTAATTTACCAGCGTAATAAATATTGTGGTTATGGGTTCAAATCCCGCTCAAGTAAAAAAAATCCTGTTTTACTCTGATTTCTTGTATTATAAGGTAAATACTGATTATTAAGTCGGTGACCTGTGTAACTAGTAATAGTTGAGATCACCAACAAACAATGAATTAACACATTGTCGTGTCTAAAAAAACATAATTTTTAATAAATCTTCTTAAAAAAGTCCCTCGAAGCGTATCTAAATAAATAAACACATCTTTGTGTGCTTAAGAAATTTGAGATTTGCTCTACAAACATGAAAAACATTTTTTTTTAAATTTCTTTGTTGTATATAGAGTTGAATTTGAACGAATTGAGAATATTTTAATAGAAGGTAGGTTATTGCAAAAATAAGATAACAAAAAATATTAAAGGAATTAAATCGATTGTCTCGATTCAGGTTTACTCTGATTTCTTGTATTGTAAGGTTAATACTGATTATATAGCCGATGACCTGTGTAACTAGTAATAGTTAAGATCACCAACGGACAATCAATTAATACATTGTTATGCCCAAAAAAAACATAATTTGTAAAAATCCCTTTGGGGCGTAGGTATATTTATAAAAATATTAAATTATTAAAATCAAATTTAAATAAAAAAATATGCTTACGGAACTGAACGCCTCATATATTTCAAAACTACTTATTATTAACCTTTTATTGCTAAATTAATCGAGCGTGTCTTAAATGTGATATGTCCTCTAAAAACCTAATAAATAAATAGACCTAGTAACTAGTAAAAGTGAATTAACACGTTGTTCTTTTAAAAAATATTTTGATTTGGTTTTGAAAAGGGAGGATGACCTCAGTTAGTGCACGAATCTTGCGATGATTTTTTTTAAAAATATACCATGGATATGTTAAATATTTAAAAGTTGAATTAGTGAGTGTATTTGATAATGATAACAATGATTTAGCAATGTGTGTTATAGTATAAAGCGTGTCTGAGTGACCGGACCGGAGCGACGCTGTTCCTAAAATTAGCCCAAGCAGATGGTCTATGTTCGTAACAATGCACTTGATTATTATGGCTGCGATAGTTTATTAATTAAGAGGTGAGTATGATCTTACCTGCAGCTTTCCAGTGCACATTCTTGCGAGGTTTGTTGCCGGGATATGATCCTGAATGGGTGTTGCCCATACTTGTTACAGACACCACCGGACCGACGCTGATGGTCGTCGTCTGACGTCGTGACGCTCTACAACTGTGATGACTACCATCTTGCTGAAGCTTCTCAAACATTATTAACACGCACCGCATTTATACATTTTATAAACCATCGGATTTATTCTTGAACATCCATCAAACAAAGGGTTTTGATTGACTGACACATGGACGTGAAGTTGGTCGCGGATCAATAATGTATGAACTGTCAAAATTAAACTGAGATTAAATAACGTAAAATATAACTAGATACTCATACTATTTTATGTATTTTAGAATATATTACAATTTATTTATTTAATTTGAATTTTACATTGTTCATTTAATACAAAACATCTTATGAATTAGACTTCTGTGTATAGAATGGTGTATATAAATATTTTGACCCATAACTAACATATATATATATATATATATATATATATATATATATATATATATATATATATATATATATATATATATATATATATATATATATATATATATATATATATATATTTCTTAGAATTTCTGAGAAGTGCCTATCGCGTATGTATTGTGGCTTTTAAATACGTAAAAAGTAATTGAAAAATATACGTATTAATTTTTTTTCGTTTAAAATTGCGATATACTATGTATACAGGGTTGGATTCGAACTAATTAAAAAATAATAATAATTGATTATTTTTTAACCAATTTAAAATATTTGAATAAGTAAATGCACAGTTTGGGTATCGTTTAACCTACAAACATTTTTTTCGAATTTATATTATGATTATTTTTTCATTGAAATTATTGCATTTTTTTATAATTGGATAAATACATTATTATTTCCCCAGACGCTTATAGGATATGAATTTTAACAATTGTACTTATTAAACCTTGCCAGAAACAAGATCCGCCGAAATGTTTACAGCAATACCTTTTTTAGCTTTACGACGCAATAAGAAAATTATGAGATTGTTAAACTTTTTAAAAATTATACTAGCAGATTGGTATTAATTAAGTATAATTGTTCATCCTACACCTTCTATTATGGAAATAATCTTATAGTGGATTGATTAATATATTATGTTTGTGGTATTTTGTAGCGGGACAAATGTTCCGTTGGGCATTGAACCTGCAACACTATTTAGTTAAATAATTTTTAAATTTATATTCCGCTCGCTATAATGCGTGTTAATTTTTACGACTTCGTATGAAAACATATATATATATAATAAATATAGAATGGTGTATATAAATATTTTGACCCATAACTAACATATATATATATATATATATATATATATATATATATATACTCTTATATATATATATATATATATATATATATATATATATATATATATATATATATATATATGCTATATATATATAAGGCCACTAATGATATCAATTTTGGAAGTTCATTGGTAAAATGAACATACGTTTCCTCGAATCATATATGGTTTTATTTACATATCTTATAATCGGGTTAGTCATTTTAGTGTAATAATTATTACTCAAATCTGTGGTATTTTTAACCTGTGATTTCTTTGAGATATGCACTTGGTTCAAGATCTAAGGCCATCTTAAGACAATTGTTTTGTATGACTTGAATGAATTATAGAAATGCATTATTTACTATTAAGTGTATATTGGTTTAATGGAAAAAGGCTTAAATTGGAATGAAAAACCTGTACACGTTCTTTAATAATATGCTATATATTTAAATTAAAAACGGATTTTTTTAAAGAATTATAAAGTAACCTTACAAGAAAGAAGGAGACTTAACGTATATATTTTATTTTATGAAACATATACAAAATGGAATTATGTACTTTTATTTAAAATGTGTGCATAGACAGAACAGAAGAATTGTGATATTTATTAAACATTTTTTCTGGAGAATTCTTTAGTGTGTATAGAAAGCCGATGATATTTAACATAAAAAATCCGAAAACTGCTAGGTAATAATAAAATGAATGTAAAAGAGAAATGTGGACAGTTAAATTAATTTATGATACTTTGATAATCAAATATTACAACTTTTAAAGAAAACATTATAACCAATATTAGAAAAAAATTGATTTGGTAGTTTTCGTTTCTGAACGCCGCATATATTAAATTTATTATTTAATTATCGTTAATCTCAAAAATGCCATCAAAAATTAAAAGCTTATTTTAACTTTGAAATACTCATACATTTTCAAACCCATCATTTAAAGACAAAAATAATTATACAATTTCCTTGATATTAGGTTGTATTAAAAATTATATATTTGTTCACTACATAAATATGTATTTTCATTTATTGTAATTACATTTTTTAAAACACAATAAAATAATTGAATATATAAAGTTTGACTGCCATTATAGACTTTAAGAAAAAATATTTAAATTCCTTTATTTATTAAGAGCAATAAATTATTATTTAAAAAAAAATTAAATAAACGCAGTTTAAATCTTAAATAAACTTTTTATTGACACGTTAATTACGAAATTGGTACCATCACCTCTTATAAATTTGGAGGTATACCCACCTATAATGAGCGTCGTCAATTAAATTTCAATTATTTGGCTTTTATGGCAATTATGAGCAATTATTAATGTGAACTTTCGTTTGTCATTGTGTCTAACAATCTGATAAATTCTTAAAATTTATACTTCTTTATATTACACTATTTTTATATAATATAAAATAATTAATATACTAAAGTTAAGAGCCTTTGTGAATAAAGCACTTGCGCAGAAGAACAATCAAATTCTTCGATTAACGCCCACTCATTTTAGTTAAATCCATAATCAAATAATAAATATCTTAATTAATAGTATAAAAATTAAATATCACCATTAAAAATACAAATCCCTCCTATAATACTAGAAAAACTATACACAATCAATCAATAATGATAATACCTTCTTCCATGAATGAATATAGTAAATGTCACAATTAATATTATATTATGTTACGATATCACTAATCACAACCAATTGCAATGTTTTTATTCTAAAGTTTAGTGTGACATCAATGCCCGTTTTATACCGTTTATATATTTTAATTGTATGCATAATTTTTAAATTTAAAAAATACTTTACAGATATTATCACTAAATTATCTGTATATTTGAGATTTTCGATATGTATTTATAAATTATAATTAAATAATTTATTATTATTTTTCCTGTGGCAACACACGTCGTTGAAGAATCGTTACACATACATACATACATACATACAAACATTAGGTTATTGTGTGTTTTATTATTTTATTTAATTAATTTAAAGTTGCTTATTTAATAAATACTTTTTGAACATTATAACTTTTTTCCGCCGATAATTGGTATTTTATGTTTGTAGAGAAAATGTCAAACTTTGTCAAAAATACTCACAAATGGACATGTAATATCATAGTTATGTAACGATACAAATCACCAACGTTTGCGGTATACTTAAGTAATGTACAAACATAATAATAAATGTTATACCCATAATATTTTCACTGTATTGCGGTGTGACAAATCATGGCCGTTGGTGAATAATCTGGATTTTGGAAAAAAAATATGCTTAAATGTTTATTATAATTTGTCAGATTATTATATTTTTTACATGTATTAAAATAAATAAAGACAGCGACTGAAACGCAAAGCTTGAAACTTCGCACATTTAACAACAGAGCATATTTATTTATTTTTAGAATTCACGAAAACAAATCGGATTTATTTAAAAATATGAACATTTTTAATTGGGGCTTTTGGCCAATTAAATTATATATTTGGATATTTATCAAAACACGAGCTCGTTTCAAATAAACCAATTAAGAATGTTGTCCGCTCGTTTTTGTAAATAAAAAATTGTATTTGTCAATAAACATCACAAATAATAAACTGTAATTATATATAAAAAATAAATATTGGAATTTAATCGAAGAATATAAAATGCTTAATAACAAAACACCAACACTTGCTTTTTAAATAAATTATACACTATATGTTTTGGTGATTAAATATAATTTTCATTTGTATTTTGACAGCTTACCATTTTTTATCATATAGTTTATTATATTGGTTTAAATTTTATTATACTTTAAAATTAATTAATATTACGAATTTTTGGCACCCAGATGTTTGTTTAAAAATTCACCATAAGATTTATACCTGAAAATTTTTCAAAATCATAAAAGCAATTTAATGAAATGAAACTATTGTAAATATTGATTTCATTTAAAATATATAAAAAAATAAATACTACACGAGGGTTTTATTTTTCAAACCATTGAATATATTTTATCTAAAATATTTACGGTGTATGTACAGGATGTCCTAAAGTCTACGCAACAATAATTTTGATTTATACAATATACAGTTTTATGTTGGATATAAAATAGCAAAGGGGGGTAAATGGGCTGTATTGCTCTTTTGTAAATATCAACAAGTTCACGATCACTTAAACCTTAACGTAGGAAATTAGCAGCTATTTCTATAGAATTAATGTGAAATGGTAATGTAGGAATTTATTAAATTGGGGCCCATTTACCCCGGTTTGCTATTTTATAAATAACCTTATACTCTATACTTTTATATATCAATAAAATTAAAAATTATTAAAACGTTTAATTAATTTAAACGTTAAATCGTCCCAATTTTATAATCGATTTTCGAGGTATAGGTATATTTATCCATTATAAAATTATGCGCCTACACAACAATCTAAACGTTGCATAACCAAGATGGCGCGCAACCAAAATGTTAGCGGGACTTTTGCCCCAATTGCAATTTTATCATGTGTCTATTTTGAAAATAGATTTAATTGGTATTTAATCATAATAATGTATTGTTTTAAAATATTATTAAACTATATTAGTTAACTCTAAGTTTCTTGATGGAAATAGAGAGACTATGGGGACTTTTTACCCCCATTTATACTCTATACTTTTATAAATCAAAAAAAGAATATAGGCTATATTTTTTAAATATAATTATAATACCTCTTGATTTAATAAACGATTAATCGACAAATAAATATAATAATTATTAAATCATGTTAGTTCCCTTTCTGTATTTAATCAATTATATCATTACAACATGGTAATTAAGAGACTATGGGATCTGTGTACCCCCGTTTTCTATCCTATATATTCTATATTTGTATTTTTTTTTTGGAAATTATATCTTTGGGGACACTCTCTATTTGAAAATGTGTTTATGGCATTCCTCAGGCGATCTCCGATATGTTACAAAGCTTCTGCTGGATATTTCAAGCGTATCGAAGGAATTTTTCATAGAGTATAATATTGAAGATGATATATTTATTGGCAAGTTGCTTCGATTTTACACGGTCCGTGTACAAAACAAGGCGAATATATGGAAAGCAGCCAATAAAGCTGGAATTTCACACTTCATCTGAACAAAGTGGCCTTTACTTCTTACATAACTGTAATCACTAAAGAAGAAACACAATTATTATGCATTTAAGATGATCTGGAACAATGACGGAAATACTAGAAGTGGTCAACGAATATAATATTATATTTTCACGTCAACCTCTCAAATTGAATGCTTCTTTCATTCATACAATCATATGGCTATTTTAATTATTTTTTTTATTATACAATTTCTTTATTAAATATAATTTGCGTATAATGTTTTGATACATTATGATTAGATGTTACAATATTAAGTTTATATACTTGGTCTTTTACTTATTTTAATACGGAGTATAATCAATTGATATTTAAAAT
>JAGTTH010005366.1:0-27500 GCA_022606485.1 Agraylea sexmaculata
CAGGTAAAGTAAAGCAAATAGTATGAATGCTGACTTAAAAATACATTTATGATTATTGAAATTTATAATCACGTACATGTAAAACAAGTAATAAATTTTGTGATCTTTGATATTGTCGATTAAATTTAGTTTCAATACAGTGGTACCTCGACATACGATTAAAATTCGAGATAAGAACAATCGGCTAAAGAAATCCATGGGTCTGGAACATTTTTTTCTAACCAGCCTACATATGAGAGAGAGAAAAGTTTACCGAAAAGGGTAAAGACCAGTGAAGAGAAAAGCAGTGACGAAGATTAAGCGAAAGTAACACTGTATAAATCTAATTTATTTCAATATATTCTCGTTTTGGTTTGGTAAAATAAATATTTGTCATTTATAAATACACCAAAAACACGTTTTGGAGGGGCTGGAACGAATTAATGGTAGTTTGTGTGGAATTGTATGTGAAAAATCTGAATAGAGTTACGAGCAAAGTTGCGGAACGAATTAAACTAGTATGTCGAGGTACAACTGTACTTTGAATTTGGTATTTAGAATGACGAATACGGTATAAAAATATATGAAGGATAAGATTATGGAGCGCCACTGTAATTCCGATAGACGGTTGCGGGGAAGTGTGCAGGGGGAAGGCGGGGGGGGCGCATTCATAAATATGTCCCAAGTGAGAGTTGAGTTTGGTTCTAGAGACAAGTCTTCGTGGCGTGTCTTCTGCAGTGGGCGTTCACAGCAATGGGGGAGATTTGGATGAAGAGAGGAAGTGGAAGAGGAAGAGGAAGTGGAAGAAGAGGAAGACCAAGACGAGGCAGGAAGAAGGATGCTCTGTACAGTGACTAGCTACAAGCACGTGTCTTAGTCTTGACTCTTCAACAATGATCATGATCACTGTTAACTATTCTTACAAGTGATTATTTTATAGTAATCAGTCAGTCACTTGTTCTGCCCCGTCCACTTACTGGATTATTCACACGATGTCGGAGCACGGAGCACCTCCGCCGACCAACAAGTAACAATTCTAATATTGCCACTGTATCTTTTGCAATAATTATCAACATTTATTATTTCAGATCACCTCATCAATCAACCATTCACTACAATGCACATTTAATTCATCTTGTACTCGGTACAGCAGGTTAATAATCATTAAAAACTCTTCATTCATTATATCCCACTCGGAATGATACTCTATAAACAGATTTTTTTTTGCTTCCAGCTGCATATTTATCAAAATAATCTGGAGAAGCCTAAAACTTAGTTAAGTCCTACCGCAGCAGTTATTAACTATTCAAGAGTTGCAAATTGGAAGTAGGTTGCTTTGGTTTGTTATGCCGATGGACTAATAAATGTGAAGATCAAGTCTGGCCATTATCGATAACACGTTTACTTTTAATATTATTACTTACTTATCTTGAAAATAATGTTTTGTGGAAAGGTACAGATCGTTACAAACCATTGATTGAGCTTCTAACTTCTGTTAGATCAATTTGATAATGCCTTTTCTGTCTTGATATTCTTTATATTAGAGATTTAATTTTATGTTTTTTACCCTAGAGTTTACTCTATTCCTTAACTCTGGAACTGTCGCAATATATTTCGAACAATACCGCTCACATTGTGCCTGACAGACACACTTTTTATTATACTTATATTTGTTTATAAAAACGTTTTTGATTTTAAAAATAACATTAGTACTTTGACAACCAAAATTATATAATACATTTGTGTATATAATTTTTTTCAGCCAAATTATGATATTTACCACTCAATACATATGTTTTATTGTTCATTGATACACCACAAAACAATAAAATTATATTTGCTGTGCCTGAGAGATCAGTTGCGAGCGTTCCAGGGTTAAATAATGACCTTTCTGCAGAAACAGAAAGTGTCAAAACAATAATACATAAAACTTACTTTATAAAGTATAAATATCTCAAGGTCAGGTATAATACTTTTAATTGATTTTTAAATGCAATCAAATCAAATAGCCATGAAAATTAGAAATCAAATTCGATAATTTATCATCTGGACACGACTTTGAAAATACATACGTCATATTTATTTTTATTTAAAAGATCATATAACACTAAAAAGAATACCATGATTTAATTTGACTTAGAATATTGTCCCTCTGTCTTTGGAGTGGCTTCCTCGGTATCATGATATGGTCCTGCGTAGTCCCTCAGAACACTTGACGTCAGGTGATATGCCAGTGATTGTGTATGATTTGTATTGTGTAGCTTTAACTACGTCTTCTGGTGTCAAAGCTGTACCCTAGCTCATGTTGTATGTGTTCAATAGCACTATCCAAGCTAACTTGTACGGCTTCAATATCTGCGTTGTGGTGCAGTGCCAAGTTGTTATGTGCCTGCTTCCTACTCGGATATATTTGTCGTTTTACCCTCTTTGCACCACTGACGAGGATCTATATGATCAAGCTCCCACTGTCCACAACGTTTGGTTCAGGATATTTGAACCCCACATCATGTAATGCCTGCCATTAAACAAGCATCCTAGCAGTGATCTCAATAATGAAAATAGAGAAAAATTAGGGAAGTATCTAAATAGAAACACAATCAAAAGAATGAATGAAATTAATACACCAAATCTTATTACCCAATTTATTGGGTTATTACTCCATATACTGATTTTTGACCAAATTGATGTTGAATTTCCAGCCTTATGATATTCAATAATTGGTGTACCATTTATCTTTTGGTTCGATAAAGATTGTTCCAAGTGTGTTACAACCTTTGCATCCATTTCTTCATTCTCCATTTCAGAATCTATAAGCCTATCAATACTATTCTATACTGTCCCATTATCTAAAATTACATTGCCATTCATGTAATCACATTTGTATAAATCTGGACATGTATAATTATAGTAATTGTTTTTTATAAGTAGACTTACATCGATTCCTCTCCTTTTAATGACAACATAATTGCATTTAGATACCATCAAATGAGAATTTTTTAGCTTGAAACAATTGGATGTCATTCGTGAATCAACTCCGAGAACACTCAAATCAAATGAGGTTAGTTTCATATTATTCATTATCTTGTTTTTAGTTGCCATACATTGGTCATATTTAATTTCTTGTTCGATTAAAATAATATCATAAGTGGATTGTGATTCATGATTTAATATAATTATATTCCTATCTTTAGAGCACGTAGTTAGTTTACTCAAACTCAGTTTGTTCTGGGAATCTTTTCGATCAGTTGAGTAAAAATGGTGTTTTTCTGTAAGGGTACCCTGACAATCCGCAAAAGTTATTTACTTTGCAATTCTTACTAAGATTGTTAAAAGTAATCGACTAACTGCCCGATGTACCTGTGTGATGTGTTTCGCGTTCAAGTCTCCAGCTAAAATTGTGGGGATGGTCGGATCCAAAAGGTGCGCGAGGTCAGAGTCGAGTAGGGTCGCCCCCGGGGGCGAGTATACTGAAGTTATTTTTAGCTTGCCATGTGCGGTTGCAGGTACTATGAAGGTGAATTCTATTTTTAGGGTGATATTAGGGGGTGGTGGAGCAAAACTGTGGTCGAGTTGGAGGCGTGCAAAGATAGCTGTTCCGTCTCCTCGATGTTAAAAGGGGTGTGTGGTTTAAGAGAGCTCTCCAATTAAAACATAATCTAATTTAACATATTGAGTCGAGAATAAACGAATTCGTTCGTTCTCGACTCAATCGCCTCCGCACTGTCTGGTACATTGCAGTACATGTCTATCGGATAATTCGACGCAGTATATAAAGTGCAATTCTTGACATTGTGTTTATCCCTATATTTGACATCCGTCGCCATAGGACTTCTCGCCGCTAGCAGCTTCCACTGTTCGAATTGATTATCCGTCAACTTGCATTCATCCATAAAGACCGCGTTGCAATGTAAAAGATTAGAAAAATTTAAGGAAGAACCCGGAACCAAGCCAGTCAACCTCGTGTAATTGAAATTGCATTTCACCAGACTGTCCATGATCATCGTCTTTCCTGTCGAAGGCGGTCCCACGAAGAATAAATTATTCTTTTTCTTTAATTTAGCCAACAAGTGTCCGTATGTGATTTCCGCAAAGTGGTGGACGTTGATATTGTTCATCGATAATAATCTTGTCAAACTCTTCAAGTTGGTGTCGATGTTTTCCTTTTTACTCGCTTCCCGATTTTCTTCTAGTGCTCTAATCTTCGCCTTTTCAAATCTCTGCTTTATGTCCTCTTGAAATACCAGAATTCTGCTAATGTAGGATGCGCTTCTGATCCTGTCGAAGCTTCTCTGATTGAGTAGGAACGAGATCCCTTCAGAGCTTCTCGATAATACTTCTGCAGCGTCTCCTTCGTTAAAAATGCCTTTTTCAGAGAATAAAAATACAAGGCTTGAGTCGCTGTACAGAGAGTTAGAACCTCGTCTGTTGAAATATTGTCTCCTTTTTTCGCCTGTCTCCCGTTTATGTCTAATTGACAAGTTTTTGCCCAGGGTCACTGTGTGATCCCCTATTTCCATTTTCAATATTATCGGTTTCAGCAATTGCATTCCCCACACTGTCGATCCCCACGGTAGATGTTGTGCTTTGTTCGTCAGATGTAGAATCTCTCCTCAAGCAACACTCATCTTCAAAGTCTTTATCAATCCGTTTACATTGGCCTTCCACGTTATAGGTATGAAAGGCACACTTGCGAGCGTATAAGTCTTCTCCGGTACAAATATCCAATAATACTTGACGACCATTGCCGCTATAAATATATTTGCGGATACAAGCGAGGCAGCTAATTCTCGATAATTTGTATGGGTAGTCTCGAATAGATTTGCCCAACTTCGAGAAAGAGTGCCACTGTCTAGTAGTAGATATGTAGAAGATGTGCCAGTGCGGGTTTCGTGTTCCATAATGGACAGCGATGAGTTTCCAAGGGCTTGTGCAACCGTGCTCAGTATGTCGTAATTCATTTCTGTAAAGTCCGACTCCCTTTTCATTAAGTATTCCTCTAACACTTGTAGATGATATTCTTTCGCAGCTGCCACCTCCTTCGGAATATCTCCTACTAACTCCATTTTGGAATTGAACGACAGTTTCCACACGTCTCTCTTCGATGGCTTCGCCGCCTCCAGTTTTAGTTTCGCTTTGTGTAATTGTATCTCTTACATGAACGCATCCATCTCCGTCGTCTGAATTTAAAGACGGGGTCACCTTTCGTTTCCTCTTAAAGTCCGACACCCCGGGGCAGACTCTGATTATTGGAGAACGTGACATCCTTTTCAACCCTTCTAATGCCACAACAAATCTATGGCAACCAGCTGGATACCCACTGAACCGCAGTAGGGCATCCTGTGAGAGAGTAAGCTGGTTAGTTCCCTCATTCAATGCAGGCCCGACCGCTCTGACACCAGTAACCCCGGCAGTCTGAGTGACATACAAAGTAGAGGTCCACTGCCCAATGGCATGGATTGCAGTTATCACCTGGCTGGTTGACCCAGACTGGTTGACCCAGACTGGTAGAATGCTGAGAAGACCTTTGAAGGGTATCCAGAGAGCTCCCCTTGGCCCGTGTGGTGATTTTGAGTCCACCAGTTTCCCTTCGTGGCTATGATCAGCGTGAGCCTTCTACCTTTATTCTTAGGTGCAGCGTTTGCAGCCTCTGCAGGTTGAATATATTTCTGTTCACTTCTTCCGAAGTGATGGTTTCAGGTACGCCTCTCAGGACTACCCGAAGTTGTTTCTCCTCGGGTAGGGCGTATGTGTGGTAGCCCACTTTTTCCCTGGTGAAGAGGGCTACCATGCGTCGGTGGTTGGTGGAGTCGGCCGCCTGGAAGACGATACCGTCTCTTATATTTTTTGTGGAGATAAGAGATATCTTATCTCCGTGGATTTTCTTGACCAGCTGTGCAAAGTTGGTCTTGGTTGTTACGGTTACCCTTGGTGGCAACCTGGTAGTCGAAGCTTGAACGGTCGTTGGGGGGGTTGATGGTGTTGTCGCTGCTGGTCTGGGTCTGGATTTATCCTGCTGGTAGCCTTCTACCTTTATTCTGAGGTGCAGCGTTTGCAGCCTCTGCAGCCTCTTCCGTTTTGGGGAGAGAGAACAGGATCAGGGGTAGTGGCTTTTTGTTCTCTCCAAATCTTTTCTACATGCGGCTTGCTTTTCCGGAGAATCCTTTTTTCAGTCATTTCAGCTTCGATTTCCTCCGAAGTGATTGTCTCTGGTACGCCTCTCAGGACTACCCGAAGTTGTTTCTCCTCGGGTAGGGCGTATGTGTGGTAGCCCACTTTTTTCCTGGTGAAGAGGGCTACCATGCGTCGGTGATTGGTGGAGTCGGCCGCCTGAAAGACGATACCGTCTCTGATGTTCTTGGTGGAGATAAGAGATATCTTATCTTCATGTATTTTCTTGACCAGCTGTGCAAAGCTGGTCTTGATCGTCACGGTTACTCTTGGTGGCAACCTGGTAGTCGGTGGTGGTGAGGTTTGCTCGGGGGTCTTGCAGCCTTTTATAGAAGCTGTAGAGTCGGTTTCACACTCTGAAGTTCTGAGAAGACTTGACAGTCTTGCGGTATCTCTTATGATTTAGCTCAAAAAGAGATATTTGCAAACAACCAACGTTATAAGAATATTTTGTTATTTATTTTTCTACAATTTAAATAACACACTTTGTTTTATCTTACAAGAGATTTGGATTATAAACAGACAACGGGAACATTGTATTTTAAAGAAATATGTTGTATTTTCCAAATTAATTTTATTTAAGTCTTAGTACTTTCGACTTTTAACGTATAGTCATCTGCAGAGACATTATGTTTTTCAAGTTTTATATTCAAATTTTGCCCGAAATGCTTATAAAAACAATTTAAAGTACATTTTCCTACCACACATCCTAATATGGTAACACAGATTTGATTGTAAAAATATATAAAATCAATTAATTGTATTTATCTTCATGCTAAAATAATGTTTATTACATATTTGTTTATAATGTTCAATGAATTGAATTGATATTTCTTGATTATCTTGTTACATTGATTCTCATTCTCAAAATTGTATAGAAAGTGTTGTACATTCTAATTTATTGTGATGAATGATGACAAAAACAGCTTTAATACTCATATTCTGTGTTCAAAGAATATTTTACTTCTGTTATTTCATTTGTTATGTTATTTAAAAAAATGTAATAAGGCATCGATAAATAAAACATTGATTTAACATAAAGTCTACCGGGATTTCATTTCGTCCAGTTGATTTTAAATTGTAATAAACATCTGCCCATAATATTAAATCGGGAATGATTTTATAACATTATTAAAAATATTACAGTAGCTACAATATAGATTTTTGCTTTTGATTTTGTCCAAATAGTATTTTGCCGCTGTCTTCGGCCGACTTAAATTTTAATTATAAGTAATCTTGGCTGTTATTAAGAAATGTTATAAGTTAAGGTATTATTGTATAATATTCAATAAAGTCTTATAGTTAGTTGAAACAATTGATAAATTACAAAAATGTTTGCACACATATTTCCTATTAGAAGTTCAGGAGACCGTAATTATTTTTATAGTAAGTCTGCACTAATTTGAGATTTTATTGTAAGTTAAATATTCAAAATAACTTGTTTGTAGCAGATCTGATTTCTTTCTATGCTTTTACAGCAATCAAAACAATACTCAAGAATTATGATGGACTTGAATTATATTACTTATTAAGTGTGAAAGATGATGCAAAGCAAATAATAGGATTAATAAACAATATCAAAGAAAGATATTAATAATTTTGTAGCAAGAGGGTCAAATATTACTTGAACTCTATGAATGCGTTTTCAGAGGAAGCAGTAATAAAATTGAAATAATTTGGTAAGTGATGGTATAATATAAGATTACAATAAATAGGTGCAGGTAAGAAACAGTAGAGGAGCGAGGGGACGGCATTTCAGGTAAATCCAAATAATAACAATAAGAGTAATAAAACAAGAATTGTATTGAAAGTTGTATAGAAGTGTCTTCCAGGTAAACATTAGTGCGTTCCCTTAATTAACCGTGACTTCACTAAAGTCACGTACGGAATCTTCATAGAATATTCTTGTAAATGTGCACTTTGATTGTTGTCTCGTGTTAAAGTGGACGTCTGTATTTGAGCTCAAATCAATTATTTAGTGAAATCATTAAACCGACATAAAATATCATCAGTAAGTGTTCTTTCATACATATTTATTTGATACTGTTTGCAACCGGATTTCGTGGTCTACATTGTCTAGTTAAGATGAATAAGCTTCCAAGGGAATACTAGAGGAACATGGATCAGGTAGAGTGATTATAGCAGCTTTCATATAATGTTCGTGTGAAGGGCGTGGTGGCCCTGAGAAGGGCCGTCGGTGATCAGGTGTATATAGTAGAGATAATATCGGATTAGGCTTTCTTTTCAGTCTTCTTGGGCAAGAGGACGGCTTGGATGTTGGGCAGGACACCTCCCTGGGCGATGGTCACTCCGGAGAGGAGCTTGTTCAACTCTTCGTCGTTGCGGATGGCCAGCTGCAAGTGACGGGGGATGATTCTGGTCTTCTTGTTGTCGCGGGCGGCGTTACCTGCCAACTCCAACACTTCGGCGGCGAGATACTCCATCACGGCCGCCAGGTATACGGGCGCTCCGGCACCCACGCGCTCGGCGTAGTTGCCTTTGCGCAGGAGACGGTGGATACGACCCACGGGGAACTGGAGGCCGGCCCTGTTGGAGCGGGACTTGGCCTTGCCCTTCACTTTGCCTCCTTTGCCGCGTCCAGACATGGTTCTTGTAGTTGGTCTCTAGGTAGACTGATTGACTAACGATCTAACGGGCTCGAGCTACACGCTGCTTTTGCGTTCTGTTAATACACACTAATCGGAGAGCGCGTCATACTCGACAGCGTTCCTATTGGCGGAGTGTGTCGTTACGCCACATCGCCATTAGTGTGTCTCGGCCGAACTCGACGAAGTGATGTGAATCGAAATTTTGTAAAAATTCTTCATACATAGGATAGACAAATACAGAGGATTGACAAGAACAAGAGACAAACTCAAGAGCAGATCATCACCACCACCGACCTTCTCTACCACCGCCCACCAGCAACGCAACCGGACACTATTCAAATACCGCCCCCTGCACTTCTATCACCGACCCCCGCGACCAACCATGGAGACCGATGACGGCGCTCCCCCCATCTTGCAGAGAATTCTCATGCTGCTTAAGAAAGCCAGTCAGAGCTCAGGGACTGATATCCTGCACATCCTTGAGCGTCACCTGATCGAACATTTCGAAGCAGGACCCTCACCAGCCACCATGACGACCGCAAAAAGCTCTCCGGCCACCCAGACGGACACAGATTCGGACAACAGCCAGAGCTTCCGCGAAGTCAAGCGGAAGCGGAAGACTGCAAAGTCTTCACAAAGCTCTTCAGGCTCGCAGTCTGAAGCAGACTCAACAGCCTCAAAAGGCTATAAGACTCCGGCGCAAAACTCGCCGCCACACAAGCGCCTAGTCAAGCGCACCACCACCCCACCAAAGACGACCCCACCACCAGCAGCAGCAGCAGCGACAACACCATCAACAGCGACAACATCATCAACCCCCCCACCGACCGTTCAAGCTTCCACTACCAGGTTGCCACCAAGGGTAACCGTAACGAGCAAGACCAGCTTTGCACAGCTGGTCAAAAAAATCCACGGAGATAAGATATCTCTTATCTCCACAAAAAATATAAGAGACGGTATCGTCTTCCAGGCGGCCGACTCCACCAACCACCGACGCATGGTAGCCCTCTTCACCAGGGAAAAAGTGGGCTACCATACATACGCCCTACCCGAGGAGAAACAACTTCGGGTAGTCCTGAGAGGCGTACCCGAATCCATCACTTCGGAAGAAATCGAAGCCGAAATGACTTCGGCAGGATTCTCCGGAAAAGCCAGCCGCATGCACAGACGAGTTGGCGACACCAAAAGGCCACTACCCCTGATTCTGTTCTCTCTCCCCAAAACGGAAGTGAACAGAAATATTTTCAACCTGCAGAGGCTGCAAACGCTGCACCTAAAAATAAAGGTAGAAGGCTACCAGCTGGATAAATCCAGACCGACACAGTGCCACCGCTGTCAGAGATTTGGACACTCGCAAAGCCACTGTCACGCAGAACCGAGATGCGTGAAGTGCGCAAAGTCCCACCTCACCACCGAATGCCGCAAGAAGAAGGAGACCCCCGCCAAGTGCTCCAACTGCCAAGGAGCCCACCCAGCGAGCTACCGAGGATGCAGCGAGAATCCACTGAACAAACCAGTGCGCGACAGCACCAAAAAGGTGAGTGCCCCGACAAAGGCTTACACCAACACTCCACAGATCACAAACAAAAAAACATTTGCTCAAGCAGCAAACCCCACACCCCCTACCACCCCCCAAACACCACCTTCCAGCGACACTAACAACAAAGTGCTGGAAGTACTAACTCAAACCCAGCAGGCTCTCATGGTAGTCATGTCGAGCTTGCAGCAACTAACATCACTCCTCCACTAACCATGACCCCAAACATCTCCCCATTCAAATTGGCCTTCTGGAATACGGGAGGTACTCTCACCAACGACCGACTGGAGGTGACAAACTTCATCCACACACACAACCTAGATGCGCTTCTAATCGGAGAGAGCTTCCTTAAACCACACACCCCTTTTAACATCCCCAATTACCTCACGTACCGCACAGACCGCACGGACAGGAGAGGAGGCGGAACAGCCATCTTTGCACGCCGCCAACTCGACCACAGCTTTGCTCCACCACCCCCTAATATCACCACAAATATAGAATCCACCTCCATAGTACTTGCAACCGCACAAGGCAAGCTAAAAATAACTTCAGTTTACTCGCCCCCGGGGGCGACCCTACTCGACTCTGACCTCGCGCAACTTTTAGATCCGACCATCCCCACAATTTTAGCTGGGGACTTGAACGCGAAACACCCCCTCTGGAACAGCAGAGTTAGGAACGCAAAAGGCAATACGCTGGATAACTTCCTAACACGTAATCCGCAAATAATCGCTGATGGACCAACAGAGCCCACCATTTACCCGCGATGCGGCGCTCGCCCAGACGTAATAGATATCATAATTCATAACGGCATCCCCCAATCGTACGACATCCAAACAGTCAACGCCCTAAACTCCGATCACCAACCCGTAACCCTCGTACTCTCTCCGATAGCCAGATATCCGGGACTCCAGCATCAACAAACTAATTGGCAACTCTTCGCGGAACTGCTGGAAAGAACATTAACAGTCCCACCGACAATCCGCACACCAACAGAACTGGACCAGGCAGCAAGCACGCTCACCAACAATATTAAGACAGCGTTAACCGAATCCTCACGCCCGAAACACCCAAGAGCTCCCGATACCGTACCGGCCAGCATTCTTGAGCTGATTCGCAAAAAGAAAAAGGCTAGGAAGACTTGGCTGGCAAGCAGAAGACCTGAAGACAAATGGCGTCTAAACAGACTGACACACGAGGTAAGGGAATCAATGAGGACGTATAAAGCCGAAAGGTGGAACGAATTCATTGAGTCTCTTCCTAAAGGAAGTCGACCATTCTGGAAGATAGCCAAAGTGTTGCGAGCGGATAAACGGACGAATTACCCGATTCATGGACTAAATGGCATATCCTACACCAACGAAGACAAAGCCGAAGATTTTGCAGATCACCTGGAGAACACCTTCACACACAACCGTTTCTACGGACCTCTACATCAACCAGACTCGGACTCTGAATCATGGGAGGACACCGAAGGAACGGATTCCGACGTCGAAGCCACAAAAGACCACACCCCCCCCGTCCTTCTTGACCACGAATCGCCGGACTTGGACGAAGTGAAATCGATCATCCAGACGCTTCACCCAAGGAAAGCTCCCGGCCTAGATGGAATATCAAACAGAGCTCTCAGATCCCTCCCAGAGACGGGACTGGTACAACTCTTAAATATTTGCAAAGCAGCCATCGACCTTGGTCATTTCCCCACAGCTTGGAAGCAAGCGATGATCATAGTTCTTAAAAAACCTTACAAAGACCCCCTGTTCCCAGGAAGCTATAGACCAATCAGCCTGCTGAGCAGTCTTAGCAAAGTACTGGAGAAAATCATATTACACAGGTTGAACTATGAGATTCAGCTGAGGAAAATCCTCCCGGATCACCAACACGGCTTCCGAGCAAAACATTCCACCACCAACCAGCTCAGACGCACGACGGACTTCATCCAGAAAGGACTACTGTTCAAAAAACACACGACGGCTCTATTTCTGGACATAGAGAAAGCCTTCGACTCTGTATGGCATCGAGGCCTGCTGAAGAAGCTCCAGACATTCAAGATCAGCACAAAACTCATACAGTTGATCAGGTCTTTTCTGAGTGAAAGAACGTTCTGCGTCAGACTGGATTCCACCCTCTCAACCACCAGACCCATTCAGGCGGGAGTACCGCAAGGCTCCTGCCTATCCCCTACCCTTTATAACATCTTTTCAGCTGACGCACCACACACCACAGACACAAACACCCTGATGGCACAGTACGCCGACGACACCGCTCTGATGGCAAGCTCTGCCAACAGAGACTTGGCTAGACGTAAACTGATGGAGTTGTTCAAGAAATACAAATCTTGGGCAAATATATGGAAAATTAAAATCAACCCACAGAAAACAGAAGCCATCACATTTTCAAGAAGTACCATCAAACCTCCAGAGCTAGAGATACAAGGAGTACAGCTCCCCTGGCAAAAAACGGTCAGATACCTCGGAGTACACCTAGATCGCCAACTTGCATGGACAACCCACACCAAATCCGTCTCCCAAAAGGCAAGAGGAGCGGCCGCAAAACTGTGGCCACTCATCGGGCCTACGTCCCCTCTCCGACTAGATAGCAAGCTGCTTTTATACAAGACGATAGTCAGACCAGTACTCACATATGCATGCCCGGCCTGGATGGACTTAAGCCGATCTAACAGAACACGCCTGCAGCGCGTCCAGAACATCACGTTACGGAACGCCGTAGGAGCACCGTGGTTCATAAGAAACGCAGACATACACCGGGACCTCAAAATGGAAAGCATCAGGGCACATATGAAGAAACTATCTGACAAATTCCACGACGAATGTAAAAGCAGCGAAAATCCCACGATCAGAAACCGTCTGTTCGAACGGGACCGCTACTTTCCGGTACCCCCAGACTAACCAAATCCCATTACTAACCAACCATCACACATACACACACACACACACACACACACACACACACACAATAAGCCTTTTGAAGGATCAAACCTGGCGGCGCTGTCGCTAACGTGAAGAGTTCACACCGAGGGACCACACAGGACGCCTGAGGACCACACCAGGACACCGAGGGAACATAAACAAACACAGACAGAGGGAAATGGCGACTACGCCAGCGAACCCTCACAAAACAATAACGTGACTGACTGACTGATTCTTCATACACTTGACATTCGTCAGTAAACGACCATGGCACCCAAAACCAGCGGTAAAGCGGCCAAAAAGTCCGGCAAAGCCCAGAAGAACATCTCGAAGACGGACAAGAAGAAGAACAAGCGCAAGAGGAAAGAATCGTACGCGATCTACATCTACAAAGTGCTGAAACAGGTCCACCCCGACACCGGAATCTCCAGCAAGGCCATGAGCATCATGAACAGCTTCGTGAACGACATCTTCGAGCGTATCGCCGCCGAGGCTTCCCGCTTGGCCCACTACAACAAGAGGTCCACCATCACCAGCAGGGAGATCCAGACGGCCGTGAGGCTCCTGCTCCCCGGAGAGTTGGCCAAGCACGCCGTCTCTGAAGGCACCAAGGCCGTCACCAAGTACACCAGCTCCAAGTAGACTTACGTGACCATCCCTTACTACTACTACTACTACACACAACAACGGCCCTTCTCAGGGCCACAGCACCTTTCTGGCGACATTGTGATGATACATCGTGCATTTTATCATAGCACAACATAAGGCCGCTGGTTATTGTAAATTATATGCATATCGAATATCTTTTTATTATGTTCCTAAAATGTACGCTTGTATTCTATTTGTTATTGTTTCTGAAGGCATTACAAGGCCAATACACGCCACAATATGGGTTCGTAATTTATTGTATTGTTGATTATGTGCGGCATGAAGCATTCATCGTAACATATGTAATATTTATTAGAAGAATCAGTTTTCAAAACATAAGAATATAATTCGTACAAGACAGTCTTTCATTGTATTGTTATGTTAGCAGGTACCTTAACAATTAGTATTTATGTGAAGAATCACTTCATAGTCGTGTCAGAGAGGCGTGGTGGCCCTGAAAAGGGCCTTTGTCTGAATATGCGGTGGTAATAAGGATAATAAGTGATGATGCTCGACGTTTAGCCGCCGAAGCCGTACAGAGTGCGGCCCTGTCTCTTGAGGGCGTACACGACGTCCATTGCGGTGACGGTCTTCCTCTTGGCGTGCTCGGTGTAGGTGACGGCGTCCCTGATCACGTTCTCCAGGACTACCTTCAGGACGCCGCGGGTCTCTTCGTAGATCAAGCCGGAGATACGCTTGACGCCTCCTCTGCGGGCTAGACGCCTGATGGCGGGCTTGGTGATGCCCTGGATGTTATCACGGAGCACCTTCCTGTGACGCTTGGCGCCTCCCTTTCCCAGGCCTTTGCCTCCTTTACCGCGACCGGTCATTATAATTCAGGTCAACTCTTTACTGGAGTAGACTGTCCTAAAGATGGCCGGCCTCTTCTTTATATACACTCGGCCCCACTCCGCTTACGCCAGCGCCTCTGCGGTAGCGTCCATGCAACTGTGCAGGTGCTCTCAACACATTAGTGATAAGTGATATGGAAATAATAGAAATTATGCTTTAACCACTTAATGCTAAGGTTTTTTTTATAAAAGTGTTTCAAAAAACATCAGGTTTTTTTTCTCGTTTTATTTAAAGTTTATACATTTTTAAATATAAAAAGTGACAATTGAAGAATAATAAATTTGTAAAAAGGTTAATAATTTAATTTAGTATGATAAATTTTAAAGCACGGTGATAAACATAGCCCTACAATCAGGACAATAATATCGAGTTTCTCGACGTACACGTTTCCCCGACTCGTTTTTCTTAGAGCAACATACCACACATCTTTTTGTGGGTCCTGTTTTTTTTCTGTCATTGGTATAGGCTCTAAAAAGTGACGTTCCGTCAAGCGCAATGGGTTTGCATCTATACTTGGCCGTCCACCTTTTGATGCATATTCTGGTTTATGGTAGTTTTCTATATACTCATCTATGAGTTGTAGTCGAAATTCCAAATGTGTTATAGATGAACCTTTTTTTATATAAAACAAAGGCGTTCCAAAGAGCCTGTTCCATTAGGTGAAAAAACATTTTTTTATAGTATTTCTTCCCTCGTTTTCGTGCTACTGGATAGTTAGAAAGGTGTTGATCTACTCGATCAACACCGCCCAGGTTTATATGCTTGTTAAAATTTATTATTTAGATGTGAGTATACAGGCCAAATTTTATTTAGTTTGGGTTGGATATGAGTAGCAGAGTTGTTGTATGTTTCATTGTTTGAAAAATGGAGGTATTTTTTTAGCGTGCTATATCTCCTATGAGACATCACTTTAGAGAAGAATGGAGTAAAAATGGAGTTTCTCTTTGACCAATATAATTTTTCTTCCGGCTTATAAACTATACTCATTGTCATGACAAATGCAAAAAAGTTCGCATTTCAGATATGCTTGTGCACCATTGATTATTTATATTTGAAGAGTTTGATGGTCTCGCTCTTTGCATTTGCGTAAAATACAAATTTGTTTCACCTACAATATTTTGTACTAATTCGTCGTCAAAATAGTAATTGAAAAATTCATATGGTTAAGTAAATGATAAAATTTCTTCATCCATATATGAATTTCCTGTAAATTCAAAGGGGGCTGATGATGCTGGTGTGTCTGTTTGGATGTTGATCTCTGTCCAATTGTCCGAATCATGGGGCCGGTTGGAATGTATTTCTTCGGATGTAGAGCTCTGATTTGAAGAAGAGGAATCACTTTCGGAATGTTCAATATCAATATCATCATTATCACTATCAATATTTTCATATTCACTATCGCTCTCCATTTGGAATCTTTTTTGAAAAACAAATAAAAGAAAACCTAATTGATATGTTATGACATCGAATAAAAAAATGAATAGAAATATATATAATCCTCCTCTCCTCCTGCACTCCTGCACTCCACCATCGGTCTCTGCTTTTACGCCAGCTAAAGCTTCCCGTTGTTGGGCCCAAGCGCTGCATTCGAACATTGTGTATTCTGCGTAATCCTGTCTGGCTTGGCAGTGGTGGCACTTAGAAGTCGCCTCTTTACCTATCTTGTACAGGTAGGCGCTGAAGCAACCGTGGGCAGACATCAACTGGGTCAGGCGGAAGCCCATATCACCGTGCTCCCTCTCGCACCACTGCTTAAGGTTGCTGCCGATGAGTCTGAACGTCCACCTTACCTTACCAATGTCCGTTCACCTGCAAGTAGGTCCACGGGTATCGTCGATGCAAGGACGAGGGACGCGTCCTCCGACACCGTTCTGTATGCTCCGATTACTCTCAGTGCCGTTGCACTCGAGCCATAATTCGCCTGGTCCTCTCCACCTTGAGCGCCTCCGATCATATCGGGGCAGCGCAGAGGAGTGTCGGGTGGACCGTTTCGCAGTTTCCTCCTCTTGCTCTTGGCCCACCGATGTTCGGCATCATTATCGTAATATTGCTTTTTGTGTGGCCACCGTTGCCGCCTTGGCTAACGCTTTTCAGTCAACCGGGGCGCTTCCAGTTTTCTGCGCCGAGTGAAGAGAACAGCTTAGTTTTATGGACCGCCAGGTCGAGACCGGCGTTGTCCAGCCACCGTTTCACCCTTCTGAGAGCTTCTTCGCCGGCGATCCGCAAGTCTTCGCTGTCCTTGGCTGTCACCAGCAAGGCAACGTCGTCCGCGAACGCCACGAGTTGCACCTTTTTCGGGAGGTCGAGTCTCAGCAAACCGTCTTAGAGGGCGTTCCATAGAGCGGTCCGATAACCGAACCCTGCGGGACCCCCGCGCTTACGGCTCACCTCTCTGGCTAGCTTCCGTCTCTCGCTCCATTCTCCAGGTATCGATCTTTGAAATAATCCTCCATGAGCTCATCAGGTACTCCGGTGCCCGGACGTTTACCTCGAGTGCTTTGAGGATCTCTCCCCATCCCGCCGAGTTGAACGCGTTCCGGATGTCCAGGGTAACCATGATGTGCCCACTGCTCTTCACGGATCCAGACCACGTCGCTCGCACATGGCTCACGACATAGTCAATCGCACTGATTGTGGATCGGTGTTTCTGGAAACCGTATTGAGCGGGGGATAGACCGTGGTCCCTGTCCTCTAGAAATTCTTCCTGCCTCTGCAGGACCATGCGCTCCAACACTTTCCCCAAGCGGTCCAACGGCCTGTAGACGAGGTGATCGCTTCCGGAGTGGCTACTTGCTTTCGGCACAAGTACCAATCGCTGACCTTTCCACGGGGCACAAAAGATCCGCCTTCGCAGGCACGCGTTGAAAACCATTAGACCTACAACAAACTATTAACCCCTTACCGCACGGAGGGTCACAATTTAGCCTAATACTTTAACGCAATTTTAAATACATTTCAAGTATACTTTTTTATAAATTTATTAATGTATCGTATTGAATATTTAAATGGAATTCTAATGATGTAATTACATGCAAAAATTAATATATACTCAATTAGAGCCGATTAAAGTATAATGCGCGAGGTATCGAAATTTGCCCGCTTTCGAAGCTCTTTTCTCTTAAATCATTCGATTACCAACAAAACTATTAGTAGTAAATAAAAATTGAATATAATTTAAACATATTTGTAGTTATTTGGTTGGTTTTGAGCTACTTATCATCATTATATTTGAGGTTGAAAACATGTCCAAACGCGCTTTTTCGGCATCGCTTAGTGGCACAATTTGACCCTCGATGCAGTAACGCCTAAACACACAAGTGGCCTAATTTGACCCTCCATGCAGTCGCAATATCAAAATCATTATCAACAATTTTTACCACTAAATTTATAGAATACAAATACAAAATATTTTTACCATGAAAAATTTTCAGCATTGAATGACACTATTATATTATGCTATAATTTATATCTTTTTGAAAATATGAATAAAAACATGCTTGATATATGAACGCACGGTAAACCGTTAAAAAGCGCGGCAAAGTTTCGGGCCTCTCACCGAAATAGTTGCAAAGCCCTGAAGTGTGCGAGTATAAATATAGGGTGTTTTAGGATGAGTGATCTGAAGCATTAGCACGAGTATCAAGAAACAACAAGCATGGCCCGTACCAAGCAGACCGCCCGCAAGTCCACAGGAGGCAAGGCTCCCAGGAAGCAGCTGGCCACGAAGGCCGCCAGGAAGAGCGCCCCGGCCACCGGCGGCGTCAAGAAGCCCCATCGCTACAGGCCCGGCACTGTGGCCCTCCGTGAGATCCGCCGTTACCAAAAGTCCACCGAGCTCCTGATCCGCAAACTTCCCTTCCAACGCCTCGTCAGAGAGATCGCCCAGGACTTCAAGACCGACCTCCGCTTCCAGAGCTCCGCCGTCATGGCCCTCCAGGAGGCCAGCGAGGCTTATCTCGTCGGTCTCTTCGAAGACACCAACTTGTGCGCCATCCACGCCAAGCGCGTCACCATCATGCCCAAGGACATCCAGCTGGCCCGTAGAATCCGCGGCGAGAGAGCATAAGACCTTACTAAACACTAGACAACGGCCCTTCTCAGGGCCACCACCTTCATACGAGCGATGTTCTATGAAATGCTATCTCACTTCCATATACATTTATTAATATATTGATGTAACTTACGTCCCTATTGCTGATGTACTAAAGAGCTTTCGTTTCTACATTGTGAGACAAGGCGGCATTATAGTAAAGTTAAGCTATACACCTCATAAATATTCATCAGAACGAGATGATGGCCCTCATAAGGGCCTTTGATGGTAGTCATGGTGTGATATGATAAAAAGATGACATGACGCAGCTTTATTGTATAAAAGATTCACTTTTTGGCGGCAGCTTTCTTGGCCGGAGCCTTCTTAGGGGCGGCCTTCTTGGGTTTAGGCGCTTTAGGCTTGGTGGGAGGCTTGGCACTCTTCTTGGCCTTGGGCTTGGCGGCCTTCTTAGCTTTGGGGGCGGCGGCGGCCGCTTTCTTAGCTTTGAGTACCGGCTTCTTTGTCCTGTTGGCTGGACTGTTAGCAGACTTGGTAACCTTGTTTGTATCGGCGGCGCCCTTAGCGGCCTTCTTAGCTTCCAACTTGAAGCTGCCGCTGGCTCCTTTGCCCTTGGTCTGCACGAGGACTCCCTTGGCGACGGCGGTCTTCAGGTACTTTCTGATGAAGGGCGCCAATTTGTCCGCGTCGACCTTGAAGTTGGCGGCGATGTACTTCTTGATGGCTTGCAGCGAGGATCCACCGCGTTCCTTCAGTTCTTTGATGGCTTTATTCACCATCACGGAGGTCTGGGGATGGCTGGACTTGGCCGCTGGCTTCTTGGCCTTAGCCTTGCCCTTGGCTGCTGATTTCGCTGACTTCTTGGGCGTCGCTACTGCTGTGTCGGCCATTCTTCACTAAACACTGTCTGTCTCACTAGTGCTGTATACTGACGAGCGAGATGGGTGACTCCACGTCAGTCACGTTATTGTTTTGTGAGGGTTCGCTGGCGTAGTCGCCATTTCCCTCTGTCTCTGTTTGTTTATGTTCCCTCGGTGTCCTGGTGTGGTCCTCAGGCGTCCTGTGTGGTCCCTCGGTGTGAACTCTTCACGTTAGCGACAGCGCCGCCAGGTTTGATCCTTCAAAAGGCTTATTGTGTGTGTGTGTGTGTGTGTGTGTGTGTGTGTGTGTGTGTATGTGTGATGGTTGGTTAGTAATGGGATTTGGTTAGTCTGGGGGTACCGGAAAGTAGCGGTCCCGTTCGAACAGACGGTTTCTGATCGTGGGATTTTCGCTGCTTTTACATTCGTCGTGGAATTTGTCAGATAGTTTCTTCATGTGTGCCCTGATGCTTTCCATTTTGAGGTCCCGGTGTATGTCTGCGTTTCTTATGAACCACGGTGCTCCTACGGCGTTCCGTAACGTGATGTTCTGGACGCGCTGCAGGCGTGTTCTGTTAGATCGGCTTAAGTCCATCCAGGCCGGGCATGCATATGTGAGTACTGGTCTGACTATCGACTTGTATAAAAGCAGCTTGCTATCTAGTCGGAGAGGGGACGTAGGCCCGATGAGTGGCCACAGTTTTGCGGCCGCTCCTCTTGCCTTTTGGGAGACGGATTTGGTGTGGGTTGTCCATGCAAGTTGGCGATCTAGGTGTACTCCGAGGTATCTGACCGTTTTTTGCCAGGGGAGCTGTACTCCTTGTATCTCTAGCTCTGGAGGTTTGATGGTACTTCTTGAAAATGTGATGGCTTCCGTTTTCTGTGGGTTGATTTTAATTTTCCATTTATTTGCCCAAGATCTGTATTTCTTGAACAACTCCATCAGTTTACGTCTAGCCAAGTCTCTGTTGGCAGAGCTTGCCATCAGAGCGGTGTCGTCGGCGTACTGTGCCATCAGGGTGTTTGTGTCTGTGGTGTGTGGTGCGTCAGCTGAAAAGATGTTATAAAGGGTAGGGGATAGGCAGGAGCCTTGCGGTACTCCCGCCTGAATGGGTCTGGTGGTTGAGAGGGTGGAATCCAGTCTGACGCAGAACGTTCTTTCACTCAGAAAAGACCTGATCAACTGTATGAGTTTTGTGCTGATCTTGAATGTCTGGAGCTTCTTCAGCAGGCCTCGATGCCATACAGAGTCGAAGGCTTTCTCTATGTCCAGAAATAGAGCTGTCGTGTGTTTTTTGAACAGTAGTCCCTTCTGGATGAAGTCCGTCGTGCGTCTGAGCTGGTTGGTGGTGGAATGTTTTGCTCGGAAGCCGTGTTGGTGATCCGGGAGGATTTTTCTCAGCTGAATCTCATAGTTCAACCTGTATAATATGATTTTCTCCAGTACTTTGCTAAGACTGCTCAGCAGGCTGATTGGTCTATAGCTTCCTGGGAACAGGGGGTCTTTGTAAGGTTTTTTAAGAACTATGATCATCGCTTGTTTCCAAACTGTGGGGAAATGACCAAGGTCGATGGCTGCTTTGCAAACATTTAAGAGTTGTACCAGTCCCGTCTCTGGGAGGGATCTGAGAGCTCTGTTTGATATTCCATCTAGGCCGGGAGCTTTCCTTGGATGAAGCGTCTGGATGATCGATTTCACTTCGTCCAAGTCCGGCGATTCGTGGTCAAGAAGGACGGGGGGGGTGTGGTCTTTTGTGGCTTCGACGTCGGAATCCGTTCCTTCGGTGTCCTCCCATGATTCAGAGTCCGAGTCTGGTTGATGTAGAGGTCCGTAGAAACGGTTGTGTGTGAAGGTGTTCTCCAGGTGATCTGCAAAATCTTCGGCTTTGTCTTCGTTGGTGTAGGATATGCCATTTAGTCCATGAATCGGGTAATTCGTCCGTTTATCCGCTCGCAACACTTTGGCTATCTTCCAGAATGGTCGACTTCCTTTAGGAAGAGACTCAATGAATTCGTTCCACCTTTCGGCTTTATACGTCCTCATTGATTCCCTTACCTCGTGTGTCAGTCTGTTTAGACGCCATTTGTCTTCAGGTCTTCTGCTTGCCAGCCAAGTCTTCCTAGCCTTTTTCTTTTTGCGAATCAGCTCAAGAATGCTGGCCGGTACGGTATCGGGAGCTCTTGGGTGTTTCGGGCGTGAGGATTCGGTTAACGCTGTCTTAATATTGTTGGTGAGCGTGCTTGCTGCCTGGTCCAGTTCTGTTGGTGTGCGGATTGTCGGTGGGACTGTTAATGTTCTTTCCAGCAGTTCCGCGAAGAGTTGCCAATTAGTTTGTTGATGCTGGAGTCCCGGATATCTGGCTATCGGAGAGAGTACGAGGGTTACGGGTTGGTGATCGGAGTTTAGGGCGTTGACTGTTTGGATGTCGTACGATTGGGGGATGCCGTTATGAATTATGATATCTATTACGTCTGGGCGAGCGCCGCATCGCGGGTAAATGGTGGGCTCTGTTGGTCCATCAGCGATTATTTGCGGATTACGTGTTAGGAAGTTATCCAGCGTATTGCCTTTTGCGTTCCTAACTCTGCTGTTCCAGAGGGGGTGTTTCGCGTTCAAGTCCCCAGCTAAAATTGTGGGGATGGTCGGATCTAAAAGTTGCGCGAGGTCAGAGTCGAGTAGGGTTGCCCCCGGGGGCGAGTAAACTGAAGTTATTTTTAGCTTGCCTTGTGCGGTTGCAAGTACTATGGAGGTGGATTCTATATTTGCGGTGATATTAGGGGGTGGTGGAGCAAAACTGTGGTCGAGTTGGCGGCGTGCAAAGATGGCTGTTCCGCCTCCTCTCCTGTCCGTGCGGTCTGTGCGGTACGTGAGGTAATTGGGGATGTTAAAAGGGGTGTGTGGTTTAAGGAAGCTCTCTCCGATTAGAAGCGCATCTAGGTTGTGTGTGTGGATGAAGTTTGTCACCTCCAGTCGGTCGTTGGTGAGAGTACCTCCCGTATTCCAGAAGGCCAATTTGAATGGGGAGACGTTTGGGGTCATGGTTAGTGGAGGAGTGATGTTAGTTGCTGCAAGCTCGACATGACTACCATGAGAGCCTGCTGGGTTTGAGTTAGTACTTCCAGCACTTTGTTGTTAGTGTCGCTGGAAGGTGGTGTTTGGGGGGTGGTAGGGGGTGTGGGGTTTGCTGCTTGAGCAAATGTTTTTTTGTTTGTGATCTGTGGAGTGTTGGTGTAAGCCTTTGTCGGGGCACTCACCTTTTTGGTGCTGTCGCGCACTGGTTTGTTCAGTGGATTCTCGCTGCATCCTCGGTAGCTCGCTGGGTGGGCTCCTTGGCAGTTGGAGCACTTGGCGGGGGTCTCCTTCTTCTTGCGGCATTCGGTGGTGAGGTGGGACTTTGCGCACTTCACGCATCTCGGTTCTGCGTGACAGTGGCTTTGCGAGTGTCCAAATCTCTGACAGCGGTGGCACTGTGTCGGTCTGGTTTTGTCTTGCTGGTAGCCTTCTACCTTTATTTTTAGGTGCAGCGTTTGCAGCCTCTGCAGGTTGAAAATATTTCTGTTCACTTCCGTTTTGGGGAGAGAGAACAGGATCAGGGGTAGTGGCCTTTTGGTGTCGCCAACTCGTCTGTGCATGCGGCTGGCTTTTCCGGAGAATCCTGCCGAAGTCATTTCGGCTTCGATTTCTTCCGAAGTGATGGATTCGGGTACGCCTCTCAGGACTACCCGAAGTTGTTTCTCCTCGGGTAGGGCGTATGTATGGTAGCCCACTTTTTCCCTGGTGAAGAGGGCTACCATGCGTCGGTGGTTGGTGGAGTCGGCCGCCTGGAAGACGATACCGTCTCTTATATTTCTTGTGGAGATAAGAGATATCTTATCTCCGTGGATTTTTTTGACCAGCTGTGCAAAGCTGGTTTTGCTTGTTACGGTTACCCTTGGTGGCAACCTGGTAGTGGAAGCTTGAACGGTCGGTGGGGGGGTTGATGATGTTGTCGCTGCTGATGGTGTTGTCGCTGCTGATGGTGTTGTCGCTGCTGATGGTGTTGTCGCTGCTGATGGTGTTGTCGCTGCTGCTGCTGCTGGTGGTGGGGTCGTCTTTGGTGGGGTGGTGGTGCGCTTGACTAGGCGCTTGTGTGGCGGCGAGTTTTGCGCCGGAGTCTTATAGCCTTTTGAGGCTGTTGAGTCTGCTTCAGACTGCGAGCCTGAAGAGCTTTGTGAAGACTTTGCAGTCTTCCGCTTCCGCTTGACTTCGCGGAAGCTCTGGCTGTTGTCCGAATCTGTGTCCGTCTGGGTGGCCGGAGAGCTTTTTGCGGTCGTCATGGGGGCTGGTGAGGGTCCTGCTTCGAAATGTTCGATCAGGTGACGCTCAAGGATGTGCAGGATATCAGTCCCTGAGCTCTGACTGGCTTTCTTAAGCAGCATGAGAATTCTCTGCAAGATGGGGGGAGCGCCGTCATCGGTCTCCATGGTTGGTCGCGGGGGTCGGTGATAGAAGTGCAGGGGGCGGTATTTGAATAGTGTCCGGTTGCGTTGCGGGTGGGCGGTGGTAGAGAAGGTCGGTGGTGGTGATGATCTGCTCTTGAGTTTGTCTTAATATTGCTTACTTGTCAACGCGTTAGCGACTGTTATATTGTCTCTGTGACTCCACGTCCGCCGCCTGTTCCTGAAGTGACACTCGCTCTTACCGCAGCGTAGCCACATTTACACACGATCCAAACTTCGTTCTCTTTCGACTATTTTGTTCTTACCGCCTTTCGATTATATCCGATTTCTCGTTAATTTTCCACCCAACAACTCTCCACTCTCGCCGGCAAAATCACTCTCGATAATTTCTCCGCCGACCAAAAATATAGCACAGCCGCAATACTGAACACTTGTCGAGATACTCATCCGCAAACACTCAATGCGCGACCCGAGCCGACATAGTGTGTCACTAAAATCTAATATTCTCAATCGATTCACCACTAAATGCCGATTTGATGCTGCGAGCATTTAGCTAAATAGTCCACCTCTCGAACCTGCACAAGTCTCCTCATATTTCACCGCAAACAAACACGCCAAAAATACCCAAAAGCCGATGCCGTAACACACTCCATTCACACCATATTCTCCGATACTTATAAACCACCTTACATTTATCAACAAAGGAAAATCCATGAAAATTACCAATGTTCCCCACATAACACACAACTTTGACTTCTTTCACCAACTTTACTATGTCTCCATACAAATTATCATCACTCATCACATACTACATTATTACATTATGATATTTTGTTTTGAAAGATTATTCGGAAAACATGACAAAACAGTCAACGTTACAGTTACATTAGATTTCCATGGAAATTTTCCACTAAAAATGCTATATTAATAATCTCATTTTTTAGTTACTCATCTTTTTTCTTCTGAAACACATATTCACATATAAAACAAGTTTATATAGTTTTATCGATTCGTGTTATTTAAAAATCTTTGTTTTATAATAAACCTAAAAATTAACAAGATATAATGCGTAGATGTGTTTATTTATTGGATAAAAAACCGAAAAATATTTACAAGATTTTTTATTGAAAAATGTCTGAAAACTTATCAACAAAGAAGAGATAAAAGTCCAAGAGAACAATGTTTTTACACAATAATAAAGAAACCATATAAATAGTATAGCTAAATTTTCTTTAAATATATTTACAATTTTTCCATTTGAAAAATAACTCGAATCACCGAAATGGAATCAGAATCGAAAGTCCCTAATATGTTTTACGACAAGTATTTTAAAATGACGTATCAAGATTTGTGTTGTTATCATCAGCATCGTCCATGTCATCTAAGGACGATGACGTCCATTTGTAACTTAAAATAATAATTTCCACACTGGAAACAATCTCAAATATTACACACTGGCTTTAGCAACAGCTCTTTCTCTAAGAGGAAATGTTTTGATGGTCGTTGTTATTCCAACCATAAACCGTTCGATATCGTCAAGAGGAAGGTTTTGCTTGTTTTGGATTATGTATTTCGTCTGCACACTGTTGGCTGTTTGTTCTTTGCATTGATGCTCACAAATCAATGGTTATTTTTCTTATATTTAAATTTATATTTTATAACAAATTGGTTGTTGTAAATTGAACAGCAAAATTAGAATACGACGTTTTCAATGAGCAGATTATAATAAAATGTGTTGTTTTTCTGAGCTTTTACCAGTTTTTATATTTATTTTTATATATGACAATAAAACGACGTTTTTCCATATTTGTAGTGACATCTCTTGACCATCTGTACTATTACACATGCTTATCTTTATGTCTTTATTTACAGATGTCGCTAGCTTTATCTTAGATTTAAAAAAATAAATATTCATTGATTTATTATATTAAATGTTTTCATTAAATAACCGAACTCATTGGAAGACATCCATATTTTTATGAAAAATGAATTGTTTGAATAGAATAACGGATTTATTTTCGTTTTTTTTAAATACCATTTAGTTTATACTTTCACTGCTTTCACAATTTCGTGAATGCAAAATATCACTTGATATTTATTGAAAAATAACTGTATTGGTACACATTCAAGATATCTTTTGTTAGATCTACTACAAAATATCTATAACCATAATTTAAAATCAATAAATTATAATTTTTTATACAAAGATCTTGTCGTAGTTTTTTTTTTATATTATTCACATATATCATAAGATGTATAAAAATATCCAGGTGAAAATACATAGCGTGGTTTCTCTTCTATGTTAAAAAAACATCGAAAAAAGGGGTGAATCTTCTGACAATTTTTTAGAAAGCCGCTCCCTCCATCTTGAAGATTGCCAGACGTTCTAAAAAATGAAAAAAAAATACAAACGGGTGAAATATACAGGTTTGCGGCATTCAAATCCCAGATTTTTATTTTTGTGTACTATTCTAAGAGCCTAAACGTAGGCAACCGATATAACATTATGTTGTACTAAATGTATAGCTGTAGGCGCAACACCTATTGTGAATAACATTTATATTTTTAGTGTATTTATAATAGTATTAATATTTAATAGAGTACATCACTTGAAATAACTTAACGCGTCGGTTGACTAATCATCTCTTAATTTGGTTACACAGAAAGCCGTTTAGTATTAATTGAAATATGTCTGCAAGTAAATGCACCGTAAAAGACCACCGAGGAATATATATTTATCCTATTTTTAGTAACGCACGCTTCGTATAAATAAGCAGGAAATTTAGCACATAAATCACTTATATAGATTTAATACAATCATTTTAGCAGACATGCGTTTCATTCACAATATTTTACATAACTGGGGTACCACAAAATAACGCAGCATTCACAAAGAAACAACGCAGACTTTGAAATATTAAAACTCATGTGTATTTTCAAATCTCTGTGGCTACTTACTGCAATAATATCTTTGGTGGGGAATCAAAATAATAAAAATGGATTTAAGCAGTTACACATTCGCCGGAGAATGGAATGCTATTTGCAAATTGTGAACCATTTAAAAGGCCCATAAATTACAAAGGCCCTGACTTGATGTACGATCTGAGACTCCTCCTTCCTCGTCACCTTTACTTTGCTTTATTTATTTATTTCAATTTAAACGTAAATAGTATTTGCACTCGTCGCTATTATTAGTTAGTCTGTTAACTGAAGGCGACGGCGTCTGAAAAAAGTTGCCTGCGACGCGCCAAATAAATTGATTCGGAAATAACTTTTAACCAGTTTCATTTAACTTAACACGTGTATTTTTAACCCTTTCGTGCCCAGTAGCAATGCGTATTAAGGACCTAATAAGAACCACTTAAAATATCTTTTCCCGATATTTTTTACTACTGTTATCTAGTATCGAGTATTGGCTAATCGTTAAAA